>JAOTQJ010023223.1:0-16674 GCA_025642045.1 Solanum sejunctum | reverse complement strand
ACCGAGGTTTTCAACTCCACTAAGGGGGGATCAAGATCTTGCTTAGACTTAACCTCATCAATCAAAGAAGATATAGACTCGTGAAGAACCATTGCACCACCACTTTTGAACTCACGAAAACTTTCTTCCAGTATAGCCAATCTATGAACATCTCTGGTCAACTCCCTTTTCTTATCATCTTCTATATGGGACATACTACCCATGTAAATTTGACTAAGGGTATGAGCTACCACATTGGCTTTTCCATGGTGGTACTTCACACTTATATCAATAATCTTTAAGTAGGTCTAATCACTTTTGTTGCCTTAAGTTGAAGAGATCTTTTTGGGTGAACATGTGTTGGAGACTCTTGTGGCACATGAACTCCATACAAGTAATCTTTCCAAATCTTTAAGGCAAACACTATCGTCGCAAGCTCATGATTGCGAGTTGGGTAATTCCTCTCATGCACTTTGAACTAACTTGAAGCATAGCAATCACTTTACCATTTTGTATTAACACACAAACCAACCTAATCATTGATGCATCACAATACATGATGAACCCATCATTCCCTTCTAGTAATGTCAATATAGGGGTTTAAGTCAACTGATCCTTCACTGTTTGGAAACTCCGACTACATTTATCTTTCCATACAAACATAGCCTTATTCTGAGTTACCTTGGTGAGTGTAAACGAAATAGTGGAGAAGTCTTGCACGGACCACCTATAATAACTGAATATACCCAAATAACTCCTTATATTAGTAGGAGCCAATGTCCGTGGCCAATTTCTTACCACTTCTATCTTCTTAGGTGTCACGACCCAAGACTAGGGCATAGACATGACATAGCGAATGGGAACCCAAAGGAACCAAAACAAGCCTCTTGCATATCAATCACATTTCCTTAGTTGCGGAAGCAAATTAAATGACAACAAGAGGTGATATAAATAAAAGGGAAGCGGGACTAAGCGAAGTCCTTAATAGCATAAATATATAAATATTCAAGCTTATATCATAAACACATCATAATATTCCAACAATATCTCTAAACTTAGAATGGAGTGGGGACCAAGAAACTTTCCAGACTCACCCTCATATTGTCAAATGTTCAATATAAAGAAGTCTTAGAGATAGCAAGAGAAAGTAGATAGTGTCCTTGAACTTGAGGACTCGCCGAGCTTATCTTCGAAAAATATCACTAGCTATGTGGAGGATGGTCAAATTGAGATTCAGTCCCTACATTGTGATATCATATAGGCATAAAGTATGTGTTAGTAAATTTAAGTTTACTAAGTATGTTGGATGCAATGTAACAACACACGAGCCAATATAGTCAAAATGCATAGAAATAGGTAATAGATAAGTATAATAATAATATGGCATGCATGATCAATAGTTGAAGTAAAGCATGTTTCTAAATCATTCAAATTGCATAGAACATTATAAATATATAGAAAGAGACCTCAACCGACTAAGAATAAGACCAAGTGAGCTACAACATAGAATCTCGATGATTACCCCATATCGGTAAAGAGGTGGTCAACTTGCCAAGGTAAACCATACTTCACCTTATGGGATCCCATCCCATTTTAGAAAAGTAACCCGCCTCATGGTAACTTATCCCATTTTGGGGTGGATGCACTAAATGGTTCCAATAGTAAAGTGAGGGTAAAGTATACTCCTATATTGGTACATAGTTTGAGGAAAGGAATATGAACCCATGAAGAAGGTCCATGCCATATCCAATCCATCTGTGCTACACCTAATCCCATAGAATAATTGAAGTAATCACACTTTAGAAATTTGTAAGATACATGGAAACATGACATGAGTAGCTTTAAAAATCTTTGACCTCTAATGTTAAGCCTAACTTTAAAAGATAAGAGTAGATCATCATCAAACATTACCCTTGCATTAACATTAAAGGCCCATAAGAGCGAAAATCTTTGAAAAAGTGCTTAATTTGACATTTACAACATCATAGACATGTTCATGAATTCAATACATTTTGAAAGCCCAAAATCATCCTGAACTCACTTGACTCATAAATCATGCAATAGATCATCAACAACTTAAGAATCATTGTCAAGACATTTTAACAAATACTTGCTGATGTATAATGCTTGTTCAGAATCATGCAAATCAAGAGTGTATTAATGTGAGAAAACTCAATGCAAATTAAACCAGCAACATAATGCAAAACCCTAATATAGGATAACTTGAAATCCATCATCAAATCTTATAATAGATCATAGTTTCATAACTCAAAACATTCATAGTCTCAATAGACAAAACACAGTCATGTATAATAAATCAACATTTCATAACACCCGACATAATTTATACTCATTATCCATAATAGAAGATACCCATAGATCATACAACTTAAAAATATGCAATTTTCATAAAAATGGAGATTGGGTTCTATGGGTGAAAGGACCCAATGGATGAAATCCACATACCTAAATTTGGGGATTCCATTATGTAAACTTGAAGGAGACTTGAAGCTTGAAAGGAGTTCTTGAGATCCAAAATAAAGCTTGAGATACTTGAATTTGGATGGGAATCTTGATAAAATGGTTGAGAGGTTTTAGAGAAGGTCTTTTGAAGTGACATGGAGTTGAAAAATAGCAAAATATAGATGTTTTCATGCTTAAGTGAGCATGTAGCTATGACCCCAATGCCCTTGGACAAAAGTAGGAAATTAAGAAAAAATCAACACTAGTCTGCATCTAGTCTACAACATGGACCCAGTATAAAGGATAAAATTATGCTAATCTATGATTAGCTCATGTCACGGTCTGGTCGCGAATGCATACTGGATAAGAAAATCTTACACAAATTATTTTCGCTATGAATTCTCTAAAATTGGGGTTATACTCATTTTTCACTCGTTTTTGCCCCCTGATAAAAAATATGAAGTTGAATTTTTGATATCACACATGGATTTTTTTGAAATTACATTTATTGGCATTTCCAAAGCATATTTTTAGGGAAATTTTGGGGCATTTCATTAGGATTAACTTTGATGACATATCTAGGTACCCCTTACCCAAGAAAGGCAATCTTATCTAGCCAAACTCACACTTGTCAATTTTGCATAGAGGTTATGTTCCCTCAGGGTTTGCAATACTACCCTCAAGTGCTCCATATGCTCTTGCACACCCCAAGAGTAGATAAGAATGCCATCAATATGCACCACAACAAACATATCAAGGTAAGGCTTGAACAACCTATTCATGAGGTCCATAAATATCGTTGGTGCATTATTGAGGCCAAAAAACATCACAATAAATTCAATATGGCCATACTTAGTCTAGAAACCATCTTAGGGACATCACTTTCTCTCACCCTCAATTGGTGATAATCAGATCTCAAATTGATCTTAAAGAAATGAGTAGCCCCTTGTAGTTGCTCAAATAAATCATGTATCCTTAGGAGGGGATACTTATTCTTGTTGGTGACCTTATTAAGTTGCTGGTAGTCAATACACATACGGAGCGACCCATCTTTCTTCCTTACAAATAACACCAGGGAACCCTATGGAGATCAACTAGGTCTAATGAAACATTTCTCTAACAAATCCTTCCGTTTCTCCTTTAACTCCCTGACTTCTATAGGAGCCATTGTATAAGGAGGGATTGAGATAGGCTAAGTATCGGGCCAGAGGTCTATACCAAAATCTATCTATCTTTTGAGATGGACACTCGGTAACTAATCTGGTAATACATTAGGGAACTCACTAACAACGAGGACTGACTCAAGAGAACGAACTTTAAGAATCATCTTTAACACTCACTAAGTGGTAGATGCACCCCTTGGAAATTATTTTGTGAGTCTTTATGAAAGAAATGAATCGACCCCTACATGAAGAGTTGCTACTATCCTATTTAAGAACTAGCTCATTAGGGAATTAGAATTTAACCCTATGGGATCTATAGTCAATGAAGGTGTAAGAAGCATGCAACCAATCCATCCCCACAATCACATCAAAGTCTATCATGGAAAGCTTGACTAAGTCATATGGAATAACTTTATATGAGATAGAAATGGCACAACCTCTATACACTCTTTGGGCTGTGATAGACTCACATATGTGGTTACTCACCTCATAGGGATTATGAAGGACTTCAGGTCATGCATGAAACTTCTATACAAAGAGTAGGGTTACAAAAGATAGATTTTCTCAATCTAAAAGTGCATATGCATCATAATCAAAAACTCTTAACATACCGGTCATATTCGGAGCTTCTTCAACCTCTTGGCGACCATGAAAAACATAGAACTGGTTGATCCTATAGGCATCTTGAACTAGACCCTTTTGGTCTTAAGGCCTTGTTCCTCTACTCTTACAATCCTTAGCATAGTTGCAGGGCTTCCCACAAGTGAATCAAGCATTTGAGCTAAATAGGCATTCTCCTTTGTGAGGCCTCTCTCACTTAGGGAAATTGGGACTTTGGGGATTGGGAGGCACCCCCATGTCTCTTAGAGAAGGAAAAGTATTAGTGGTTCCTTATCCACTTGACTTGTGGCCACTTTGGAACTTGTGACTACCACCTCTTTGGTGAGAGTATTTCCCACCTTCAACTCGAGCCCTCTTAGACTTCCTTGCCCTTTCACGAAGCGTCTCTTCCTCAATTTGCTTTGCATACATCATCAAGTGGACAATGTATATTTTTTTGACCGACAAAGCCACTTATATTCCTTGGAGGCTACTTGGAGACACCCAAAATAAACTTGCTCAAGCGAGCCCTTGGATCTCCAACCATAAACAGAGCATACTTTTGACAAATTGATAAATTTGAGGGCATACTCCCTCTTGCTTAGTCTTTCTTGATTCAAGTTGATGAACTCCTGGATCTAATACTCCATAAGCTTTATGGAGAAGAACTAATCCAAGAAGACACATTTGAATTCCTCCTACCGATAGGACCTGTTGAGTCCAAGTCTAAATTACAAAATTAGTTTAACCAAAGGTTAAAAAGTGGTTTTCTATAAAGCCCTAGGTAAAAATGCTAAAAAAAGAAATAATATGGTGTAGTAAGCTCTAGAATGTCAAATATAGCCAAGAGCTAACCTTTCATCAATGGCGGGAACTTTCGGATGCATTTTGGCCCCCTTAATTCTTTTGGCTAAAATTAGCCAAAAAGAAGTGGGACCCTTATTTTTTTGTGGGATACTCTATTGGAAATTCTAAGCACATTGTTGGATATGTAACATCATTAACCATGTAATCTATTTATTTGTGTCAAATGGACATCGAATGGGCTCGGAATTCTCTGGAGAAGTTTTTGGAAAAGTCGATGCCACAGCAGTAGGCCACCCTTTGCTCGGACAGAGTAATGCCTGCATTCATGGCATGGTACAAGCATGACCGTGCATCCATGTAGCTAAGCCATGTCCATGCACCTTTGGCATAGGCGGTGCCAGCCTATAAAAAGCTGGTTGCATACAACCTTGAAGCCAAACATTGAGGAAGCATAACTTTTGATTTGTAATTGTGATTTTACTGATTCAAAAGGCTACGCCATATAGATTTTATCAAGGAACCTTGTGGAGGTGTTGGATTTCAGTTTTGGTGCAAATTTCAAGGTAAAATTATTGTTTAATCTGGTTATACTATAAATAATTAAAAATATTACATCATGATATCTTTGTCAATTCTTATCAGAATTAAGCAAAACTTGATTCTAAGTTATTCTATTTTTTGAGAGAAAAGTAATTATATGTTTAGATCCTGATAATTTGACAGTAATTTTATGGAATTTTATGGAGAAGTTTTGTCAAAAATGATCTTTAATAAGAAATATAACCTCATTTTTAGTCATTTCTCTGTTTTCTGGAGTCTATTTTAGGATCAATTTCTAGCTATAGACTCGGGGTAATGTACGGATCCTTTTACAAGATTTGGTTTAGGATTTCAAGTGTGGACCCTATTTTTCTCTATTTTAGCCATAATTGATGTAATTTTTACCTATTCCTTAAGATGTTCAATTAAATCAGTTTTGTTGACCATGTGATTTATGTTTTGAAAGCGGAGTAGCATCTGAGGTGAGTAGAATAGAGAAGCCTGAGGGAATTGATCAGGAGCATGAGGAACCACCTTCCAGGTAGGCTAGGCTTCTTTAACCCTTAGACTGAGCTAAAATGTGTAGATCTTAGTGTTGAAATGTGAGAGTGTGCTGTATATGAGTTGATTTTGCTAAGATGAGTTATTTATGGCTCACTTTGCTATATATATGCTATATATGATGATGTGGGATGGTAATTGTTGTATTTAAGGATCATATTAGTTGTAGTTACTATGTTAACTCAATTTTGTCGCTGTAAGAATATAAGAATTCTTGGTAAAGAGTATATATAGGATGAAATCATGTAATAGGTACATATATTAAGCTTGGCTCTAACGTCGATGTTTGTATAGCCTGATGCTATTGAGATATGATGGCTTGTTAGGCGGAAAGGTGACTATGTGCTACACTGTGCACTGGTTCTAGTCTATATATATGATTCTGATATCCCTATTGTCTAAATACCTATGATATAATAGTGAGTGCTACTGATAAAGATTATAAAGGTATAATATAGTGCGGCTGAGATAAGTGAGCATTAGTGCTACCTATATATATATATATATATATTTGACTATTTAATTCCTAGTTTAACTTGCTAGTCTTTTTGATACTAATGTATATGTTGTACCTAATATGATTCTAATTACTATTACTTATCTTAAGATTATGTCCAGTGAAAGGGAAAATGTGAACCTATGCCCTATAATTGATATGTATGCCTACTTCGATACTTGTTTACCTATGTGGGTGGGCGGTACTAGTACTAGGTGATACTTGAGTCGATGACTGTCAATTATACTCTAGGCTACACCTTATTACTCTGTGGTTATGATTCTTTTGTTGCAATTCTATCAATGTACTGTATTCCTGATTCTCTGGTGACTAAATTGTGATCCTGATAATGAGATGAATGCTATACTCGGGGTTTCAATTGGGTTGTCTATTGTTTGTTGGGATACTCATTACATTTATAGCTAGGCTGCCTGCCATTCTCTCTTGGGGACTTGTTACAATTATTAACTAGCTTATCTATTGTTGTTTAGATTCCTAGTTATACTTATTAGTGAGAATCTTGATCATTCTACTGGGTTACCTGGTATTTATGTTGTAGTTCTACTTGGGAGATAAATGCTACATCTAAGGAGGCTAGATAGGTTACCTACTATCATTAAGTATATCAATTGCAGTTATCAATTAGATTTTCTATGGTTATTCTATATACTTGTAGTGTCTTAAGCTGGAATGAACCTATTGATAGCTAGACACAACAATATACTACTTTTTTGATATGTAAATCTATCAGGTTACTTGAGTGCTTATTGTATTGTCGAATACTAAGAAACATGTTATGTCCTGAGAACTGATTGCGTGTTGTACTTTAGACTATGTACTGAGGATGTAGTCTACTGCCACACCATGATGTCCAGCCTGGGGTATCATCTGAGATCATCACGTCTTGATCTCCACCTCGAGGTACTATATCCCTGACACTCTACTTAGGGCATTGATCATAACATTAGCTTTGCCTAAATGGTAATGCTCACTCATGCCGTAATCCTTAAGGAACTCCAACCACCTCCTTTGCCTCAAATTTAGATCTTCTTGAGTGTACATGTACTGAAGACTTTTATGGTTGGTGAACACATCTACATAAACCCATTACAAATAGTAACACCATATCTTCAAGGCAAATACTACGGTCGCTAATTCAAGATCATGGGTGGGGTAGTTGTGCTTGTGTACCTTTAATTTCCTAGAAGCATCAACAATAACTTTGCCATTTTGCATCAATACATACCCCAAGCCAAAGTATCACAATACACCACAAATATTCTAACCCTTCGGTAAAGTAAAAATAGGAGAAAATGTAAGCTTATGTTTCAAGGTTTGGAAACTTCTTTCTTATTCATCCTTCTATACAAATTTACCTATTTTGTGTCAATTTTGTCGACAGAGAGGCAAGTGAAGAGAAACCATTCACAACCTCTGGTAATAACTTGCCACACCTAAGAAATTCTTAATATCCATTGGAGTCAAGGGTCTAGACTAATTTCTTATCACTTTTATCTTCTTTGGGTATACTTTGATCACTTTGCCAAATACTACATGCCATAGAAAAGATAGCTTCCTTTAATCAAAACTCACACTTGTTGAACTTGGCAAATAGTGTTTCTTCCCTCATTGTTTTCATCACTACCCTTAAATACTTGGCATGCTCCTTTTTACTCCAGGAATAAATCGAAATATTGTCAATGAACACCACCACAAACATGTCAAGGTAGGGTTTAAAAACCCTATTCAAGAGATCCATAAATATTGTTAGAGCATTAGTTAAGCCAAAGGACATCACCGTAAATTCAAAATGCCTATATATAACTCGAAAAGCAATTTTGGGAATATCAAACTCCCTTACCATTGATTGATGATATATGAAGAAAAGGCCAATTTTCAAGAAGTGGTTAGCCTCTTGCAGTTGATTAAATAGTTCATCTCTTCTTGGCAAAGGATACTTGTTCTTCATGGTGACCTTATTGAGTTGTCGATAGTCGATGCACATTCTAAGGGAGATATTTTTCTTTCGTACAAACAATACCGGTGCACCCCAAGATGACTTACTAGGCTTATAAATCCTTTCTCTAATAAGTCTTCCAATTGGTCCATTAATTCATTCAACTATACCGGTGCTATTCCATAGGGTGGAATAGAAATGGGTTGAGTGTCAGGGAGGAGGTCTATACCAAATATTATTTCCCTTTTGGGAGGAATATCGAGAAGTTCATTAGGATAGACATTAAGAAACTAATTGATTATTGAAATTGACTATATAGAAGGGAATTTAGACTCGATATCTATAATCCACATGTCACGACCCAAACCTAGGGCCTAGACGTGACACGGTGAATGGGGAACCCGAAGGAACCCCAAGCAAGCCTCTTAACTTGTCATTACACATCCTTGGTCACAGAAGCATATAAAAGGCATCACATAAGCAAAAAGAACAAGGGCCTAAGGTATAGCTTGTCAAAACATCAACATCAAAGACAAGGAGTCATAACTTATATTATAAATACACACTCATCTAACAAACACCTCTAAATAAATAAATAGAGCGGGGGCCAAGACAAAGCTCTCGGGCTCACCCTTATAGTCAATAGAACATAAGATATTCTCTCTATAAATAGATAATAGTAACATAGACTAAGTTCCCCGAAATGGAGGACTCACCAACAAGCTTGGAATAGTAGCGACTAGCCATGTGGAGGAGGATGATCAACTTGAGCACCGTTTCCTACATGGTGATATCATGTAGGCAAGAGTATGAGTTATTATGTTTGAATGCACTAAGTATGTGGATGCAATAAGACAAGATGTAGATACGATAATCAAAATGCACGATATTAAACAATAGACATAATATACAATATATCATGTATGATCAATGCTTAAGTAAAACATGCTTAAGTAACTCATTCTTATATTGGATATCATATGTAAAGAAGATACCAAGCTAGTTGTTCAAGGTATAAACCCCATGGTGGTTGTGTGGTATAAACCCCTCATATGGTTGATGGTAATCACACTTTACCAACACGATGACGAAGTATAAACCCTTCGCATGGTTGATGAGTATAAACCCCCAACATGGTTACCCGAGCTCTTGTCCCCCCAGATCGAGTATGGTCACCTTATATAGGATTCATGATATACTCTAGTGTAGCACTTCATATGGGAATACTGATAACATAAGATCATTTCATCATACTAACATCATTCATATGATATCTCATGCTTTGTAACTTCAACTACTCAAGAAAGCACATCTGGACATTTTATCAAACACTTGGGGGTGTAATAGGGGTAAAAGACCATGCAATTTAGAGATGAAATCATACTAGAAAATCAGTGATAAAACCATTAGTCAATACTTTGCAACACCCCCATGACATTAACATCAAAACCCCTCATCAAATCCAACATTAGATCGAATATTCAAAACTCAAAACATGCTAAAACAACCATACTTTCATAAACTAAAATCATTGTGAAATAAATTTCGCAATATACAAGACCTACATGTAAAATCAACTTTAAATCATGCATAATTAAGGAAAAAAAGGTTAAGGTACCATGGGCGGAAGGACCCAATGGTTTAACACTACATATCTTATGTCTAGAGTTGTTTGTAATTGAGATTGCGAAGAATGGAGGGTTAGAAATGATCTTTGAATCCAATCTTGTTCTTGGGTTTCCTTGAAATTGAATTGGGGCTTGATGAAGCCTTTTGAGAGAATTGAGAGTGTACTTTAGATGAGAGGAATGAGTTTTATCCTTTGGTATAGTGTTTAGGTCTTTTAAAAAGATTAGGATAGCATTGGAAGTCTAAAAAGGGCATTAAAGTAATTAAAATTTACAAAGATACCAAAAGTGAACAGACAGAAAAATTAGCAATCGTCTCACTGGTGACTTTGCTAACCATGTGGCACTCCACGGGCCGTGTGGAGTGCCTATTAGACAAGACAGACAGAGAAAATAGAATTGGAATACTTGAAAAAAAGTTAGCGTCGATGTCACTTTGACGATTACTTTCACAGGCCGTGTAGGGTTACACAGACCATTTACTGGTTCGTCCCAACTCACCTTAACAAAAGGCTGTCGTCCTTTATACTCCCAGGTGCCGTGGGCTATCCCATTCTGCCTGACCCATCAATAGTGCCTATTGTACAAACTTTAGCCACAGTTTCCCCAAGTCCAACAAGCTTGCTTTGGCACACCTTGTGGCCTTCCCCACGGTCAGTGGTGGACCACACGGCCCATGCCACTGGCTGTGGCACCTTCTTTGGTGCAAAATATGGCCCATCCCAACTCTAGCTACCCTAAACATCCCATCAAAGGGTAGACTAGCCGTCAAGCTGCCCATGTGAGTTCACTGCACAGGAGGGTCTCACGAAAATGGTCATAACTCCTTCAGAACTCGAAATAAGGTGAAACTAAGTGAATTATGAAGCTTACTCAAAGTGATTTCATTTGATATGCCATGGGCTACTAATTCCAAATGTGCTAATATTTATGCTAGTTTAAAGTTGACCCTTGTATGAACCATCACCCCAAACATAACTCTTAGGGAAGTTTTAAACTCGTTTAGGTACTAGGAGTCTCCAATGAACCTAATACACCACAAATCTAACCAAATGAGGCTTGAAACATGGATACAGTAGAGAATAGAGTTACAGGGTGCCATAATATCTCCACTTTGGGAATATTTATCCCCAAAGGTTAGGAAAACGTACATAAGGAAAGTAGTCATAAAGATTTTTGCTAAAACATGGATGCAACAATGCACCTAAATATGGTCTTCAATAAAATATCAATATGAACACCAAAATCCACATAAAATTATTAACATGAACATGAATGTATGATATGTAAAATGAAATTTAAGACTTGAAATCACATAGAGGACTTAGAATTGGTACCTTAGGCTTAAGTGGAGTGGAAAAGATAAGGATACTGCTTTTGCATGTTCGCTTTGGCCTCCCATGAATCACTTTCGACTTGTTGGTTACTCCAAAGGACCTTAACGGATGTCACCTTCTTGTTCCTTAATCTCTTCACTTACCTATAAAATATCCGAACCAAAAGCTCCTTATAGGTCAAGTTATCCTCAACAACACCCACCATATCAAGAGGCACAATGGCATTAGGGTCACCCACACATTTTCTCAACATAGAGACATGGAACACCAGATGAACCAAGTTCATTTCACTAGGCAACTTCAACTCATAAGATACCTTGCCAACCTTCTTGAAGACTTCATAAGGACCAACATACCTTGGACTCAACTTCCCTTTTTTACCGAAATGGACCACACCTTTCATTAGAGAAACCTTCAAATAAACCCAATCACCTAATTTGAATTTAAGGTTTATTCTTCTCATATATGGATAAGATTTTTGATGACTTTAGGCCATTCTTAACCTTTCCTAATCATCCTAACCTTCTCAAGGGCATCCATAACCAGATTCGGTCCCAATAAAGCCACCTCTCCAACCTCAAACAAATCGATCGATGATCTACATCACCTCACAAAAAGATCCTCAAAAGGAGTCATACCGATGCTAGAGTGATAGCTATTGTTGTATGTGAATTCAATCAAAGAAAGATGGTCATACCAACTACTTCTCAATTCGAATACATATGCCCTAAGCATATCTTCAAGGGTTTGAATAGTTCTGTTGTCTTGGCTATCCGTTTGAGGGTGCAAGTCCGTACTAAGGTGAACTTTTGTACCACGACCCCTTTGAAAAGATCTCCAAAAATGTGAAGTGAACTGTGTACCACAATCAAATATGATGGACAAAGAAACCCAATGTAACCTCAGTAACTCATGGATGTACAACCTTGCATATACTTCGGCCCCTATGTGATCTTAACTGGTAGAAAGTGAGCCAATTTCATCATCCTATCAACCACCACCCAAATGGAATCAAAACCTTTTTTAGTCTTAGGCAACCTAACAACAAAATCCATATTAATCACCTCCCACTTCCAAGTGGGAATCTCTATGTCTTGGGTTAGGCCACCTGGCCTTTTATGCTCAGCTTTGACTTATTGACAACTATGGCAACTACAAATGAATTTGGCAATGTCCCTCTTCATGCCTCCCCACCAATACATGTCCCTCAAGTTTCTATATATTTTGGTGGAACCAAGATGGATAGAATATTAAGATCTATGGGCCTCATCAAGGATTTTCTCCCTTAAGCCATCAACACAAGGCACACAGAACCTACCTTGGTACCTAAGGGCACCATCTTCCCCTTAGGAGAAAACCTCTACTTTTCCCTCTTTCACAAAGGCCTTCAATTCAAGAACGGAAGAGTCAAGATCTTGTCTTGGTATCACCTCATCAAAAAAGCAAGATCTGGAACCATCAACAAAAACCACACCATTACCTACCTCTTCCAACCTAACCACCAATCTTGCCAATCGATGCACCTTTCTAGCCATCTCCCTATCACCACCATCAACATAAGCTAATCTACCTATATCCACCTAACTCAAAGCATCAACAATAACATTTACCTTCCCGGGATGGTAATGAACACTCATGTCATAGTCCTTAAGAAGTTCTAGTCACCTTCTTTGTCTCAACTTGAGATCCTTTTGAGTGGGGACATATAGGAGGCTCTTATGATCGATGATCACATCAACATACACCCCATATAAATAATGATGTGAAATCTTTAATGCAAACACCTTGGCAGCTAATTCAAGATCATGTGTAGAGTAGTTCTTTTCGTGAACCTTGAGTTGCCTAGAAGCATAGGGTATGACCTTGCCATTTTGTATTATTACATAACCTAAACCCACTCTAAAGGTATCATAATATAGAATAAATCCATCAAGCCTATCGTTAGTGATAATACAGGAGTGGACATAAGCTTATCTTCGAATGTTTGGAAGCTCCTCTCGCACTCATCGGTCCACATAAACTTAACCTACTTTCGAGTCAATTTTATCATAGGAGAAGCAATGGAGGATAACCCATCCACAAACCTTCTATAGTAACCTGCAAGGCCCAAGAAACTCCTAAAGCCCGACGGAGTCAATAGTCTCAGCCAATTTCTAATAACATCAGTCTTCTTAGGATCCACCTTAATATCATCCCTCGACACTATATGACCCAAGAATGCAACCTCCTTCAACCAAAATTCACACTTTTCATATTTAGCATACAATCTCTTCTCCCCTAATCTTTGCAACACAACCCTCAAATGCCCCATATGCTCCTCCCTACTATGTGAATAGATGAAAATATCATCAACGAAGACTATAATAAAGGAATCAAGGTAGGGTTTGAAGACCCTATTCATTAGGTCCATGAAGATGGCCAGTGCATTGGTTAACCCAAAAGGCATCACCACGAATTCATAATATCTATATCTACTTTGGAAGGCCATCTTGGGAATGTCACACTTCCTCACCTTCACTTGATGATACTCGGAACGAAAATCAATCTTAGAGAAAAAGCTAGGCTCTTGCAATTGGTCAAATAAGTCATCAATCCTTAAAAGAGGTTACCTATTCTCTACAGTGACCCTATTTAGTTGTAGGTAGCCAATGTACATTCTAAGTGTCTCATCCTTCTTTTTAATAAACAACACCAGTGTACCCCAAGGTGATTGGCTAGGCCTAATAAATCCCTTCTCCATCAAATCTTTAAATTGCTTCTTTAACTCATTTAACTCAGCCAGAGCAATGCAGTAAGGGGGAATGGAGATAGGTTGGGTATCAAGAAGGAGATCTACTCCAAAACCAATCTCTTTTATGAGAGGGACACTGAAAAGGTCATTTAGGAAGACATCAAGAAACTCATTTACAACCAAAACTGACTCTATAGAAAAGACTTTAGACTTCACATCTTTAACCCTCACATGATGGTAAACATACCCGTTAGAGATCAAATTATGGGCTTTAATGCATGAAATGAATCTACTCTTGACCACCACATCTTGACTTTCCCACTCTAAGATGGGTTCATTTGGGAAATGAAACTTTACCTTATGGGTTCTACAATCAATAGAAGTATAGTAGGCATGCGACCAATCCATCTAAAGAATGACATCAAATCTACCATGTCTAATTCAAGACTGCAAGGCATCAAATTATGCAAACTTCAGATAAGATAACTACTATAAACTTTGCAAGAAATAATAGAGGAAACAATAAGAGTAGACACTTCATATGACTTATGCAACAACTTGAGGTCAACATGGAACTTTTTAGCAACAAAGGGATAACAAAGTAAAGGGTGGCTCTCAGATCAATCAAAGCATATATATCAAGATCAAAGATTTTCAATATACCAGTAACAACATTAGGAACCTCTCCAACCCCTTGCCTTCCATGTAGTGCATAAAACTTGATATGCCTTGGGGCACCACTTTGAGGACCACCTCTACCCAATGGGACCATATTTGCACCTCGGCCCATGCCATAATTTCTTGGACAATCTGCCTTCTTATGACAAAGCTCCCAACATTTATACAATGCATTTGAACACTTCAAACATAGGCCTCCATGAATCCTTCTACATTTAGGGAACACATCATTATATGTCCAACACCTTGAGGCTTATGGCAGTCTTTGGCAAACCTGTTATTAATAGTATGATTAGTCCCTTAGTCTTGAAGAAATCTAGCACCCTTTTGGAATTTACCCTTAAATTGAGCCCTCTTAGCTTCATGCCCCCTACTCTTCCTCAACTTTTCTTCCTTCATTTGCTCAGCATATATCATCAACTGAGAGAAGTCCATGTCAATAATTAGCATGACGGACCGTCATTCTTCACTTACCAAGTCAGAGACCCCCATCATGAAATAATTCATCCTAAATCTAAGATCGACTACCAAATGAGGAACATGCTTTGAAAGTTGATTAAACTTGCGGGAATACTCCCTCACACTCATAGCACCTTGTTTCAACTTCATAAACTCCACCAAATTAGATTCCCTAAACTTAAGAGGGAAAAATCGATTAAGGAAAGCTGATTTAAATTCCTCCCAAAGCACCACATTACCAATTCCCTTCTCACCCTTCCATTAGTCATACCATATTTGGGTACACCCTTGAGTTTGTATAATGGCAACTCCACCTTTTCATTTGGCCTAACACCCATGATATTCAAGAATTTTTAGACCTCATCAATGGACTCTTGTGGGTCTTCCTCCACCTTTGATCCATAGAAAATCAGAGGATTCATCCTCATAAAGTCTCTTACCCAAGCTACTGGGTAGTATCATGAGGGGTTTGGGCCCTTTTTTGGCTTGATTGGCCACAACTTGGGCAAGCATAGTGAGAGCATCCCGGAGGTCACCATTGGTAGGTTGCTTCTCAGGAGTTTGGGCCCTTCTTCCTCTAGTATTAGACATGATCTAGCATAGCAAGAACAATTGTTAGAGGGGAAAAAGAATTACCAAAATTCTATAGCGCAACTTAAAATATGAAGAAGGGTAAAAATTTCTAAGACGTCTCATAACCTTCTACTCATAGCAATGGTGGGCTCCATAACCATGATAGGAATCTAATTGACATGGTGTATAGGACTCCAAGGATATATCAATATAGTGCTATAATGCCAAGTTTGTCATGACCTAAGCCTAGGGACTAGATGTGACACGGCGAATGGGGAACCCTAAGGAACCCAAAGCAAGCCTCTTAACTTGTTATTATACATCCATGGTCACGAAAGCATATAAAAGGCATACAGTAAGCAAAAGGAACAAGAGGCTAAGTTATAGCTTGTTAAAGCACCAACATCAAAGGCAAGGATTCATAGCTCATATCATAAATCCAAACAAATCATCCAACAAAAACCTCTAAATACATAGAGAGATTAGGAGCCAAGAAAAAGTTACCGAGCTCACCCTTATAGTCAATAGAACATAAGATAATGTCTCAATACATAGATAATAGTAACATAGACAAAGGTACTCAAAATGGAGCACTCACCAACAAGCTTGGAATAGCATCGACTAGCCACGTGGAGGATGATGAGGATCAACTTGAGCACCAGTTCCTACATGGTGATATAATGTAGGCAAGAGTATGTGTTA
>JAOTQJ010023192.1:0-16675 GCA_025642045.1 Solanum sejunctum | reverse complement strand
CGCGGACTGAGCTTCCCTTTCTTCTCGAATCTCATGACACCTTTCATAGGGGACACCTTCAGGAATACCCGATCCCCGACCTGAAATTCTAATGGCTGACACTTCTTACCATATGAATTAATCGACAACCGACACTTCTTACCATACGAATTAATTACGGGGTCTAACATTTATTTTCTCCTTTTATATTTCATGTACAATCGGGGAGTTGGAGTTCTCACTTTGAAACTCATTTTGGCCCAAAATATGAGCTTGCAGCTATTAGAATTACTACTCTGAGTCTCATAAAAAAGGAGTCAATGTTTCTTGGCCTTCCCCGTTGTCATTTGATAACATTTCTTCTCGTACTAGTCAATTAATATTTTTCCATGTGAATGTTGATACACTAGCTAACTTTCTTTATTATTGAAGATTATGTTGTGA
Organism: Solanum sejunctum; assembly: GCA_025642045.1. NCBI lineage: Eukaryota > Viridiplantae > Streptophyta > Magnoliopsida > Solanales > Solanaceae > Solanum > Solanum sejunctum. Next base: position 16,252 of record JAOTQJ010023192.1, on the reverse strand, counting down.
GTTAGTATTACTTGCTCTAATGAGTCTAGTATCCACGATGCATAGTCTTGACGATATTTTATAATCATTGTTTAAAAGTGAAGAAATAGGCCAAAGTTTTTTTATAAAATTCATCTTAAATTTTCTTTTAAGTATTTCAAACTAATCAAAGGCCCAAATAATCACTTTTAGAATGGGTTATTTATCATAATGAACATTTCCCAATATTTTGTAAAACTCACATACTTATAGAATGAATCCCAATAATTAGACTACTTGAGGTTTTAAATTTGATCTTCTTAAAATACAATGTAATATTACCATTTGGGTCAATTGAAATTCCTTTAGTTGATTTTCTAAAATAATTGTAGAATTTGGTCAATCATATTTTGTTTGGTCACTTTCTTTACAATGACATTATTATAAACTATATATATATATATAGAGAGAGAGAGAGAGAGTTTACATTTGATATATTATTTTACGCCAGTCATATTGTTATCCTTTTACAAATATCAATTACTTATAAATGAAACATAAAATTTTATATCTTATAACTTTAATAGTTATTATCATTTTATCACTATATATAAACAAAATAATGAATAAATAAAGTAACGGTGACTCTTACTTAATTTTATTCAATTTCCGTATATTGTTATATTTTGCTCTTTATCCATTATCTTATCTATTTATTTTGTAAATAAAGTAATAAGTTTCTCACACTCAACATTTCAACATATTGACCATAGTAAGTTTTTATGTGCTCATTTGTTCTAGATGTTTTTAAACGTACACCTGTATTTTTCTTATATCTATAGTTTATTTGTTTATTACTTACTTACCTAGTTGTCAATAGTAAATATGTTATTATTAATTTATTTTTTTATGAATATTATAGACATACATATGACATACCTTGTATTTTGTTCCTTTTATAATTAATAAATTTTTTATTTACTAATTTTGAAAAAAAATTTGAATAATTTATCACTAATTATATTTTCCTAAGCTAAGTTTGAGAACTATCTTCGAAAAGGCTCTAAGGGATGCCTAACACCTTCCCCTCGAGTAACCAAAGTCCTTACCTAGAATTTTACTGGTTTCACAAATCTAAACAGAGTTTACATTTATATTTTTTAAATTTCTTTCCTAATATTGTCCATAAAATTAGGTGGCGACTCTAAAAAAAATTTCAAAAAATCAGAGAGCACGACTGCATGATGTTGTGAGCTATTTCAAATGGTTTGATAATGGGGCACGACAGAGTGGTGACTCTACTGGGGACGATTGTGTTTTAAAACCTTTATAAACTAAACTTAGGAATTTGTAGCTAATTCTTTGTCTTATATATTGCTTTGTTTGAAAGGTCGCAAGTCAAATCCAACCTTGTGTTCCTTATTTGTTTGAGAACACTATTTATTATTTCTTTCCTATATTGTCATTCACACTTTCTATCGAGTCCTTGGTCGTACACTTACATACACTAGTTCACGTGGGGAGTGTTTCACATTTTCCCAAACTTTTTTTTGGATTCCTTACCTTCAGAGTTGGTGCAATAGGTTTGGTATACCTTCTCGCAAATCATCAATCTACTCTTAAACATTTAGGGAAAATTCTTACTCTAGAAAATAGGTCATATTGCATACACCTTAGGCAAGATAGTTTGAGGAATCATTTTTGCAATTAGGAAGCCACCCTTTTGTCAAAGATTATACACATGATGATATATTTTGTGAAAATCGATGTGAATGATCCAAACATAAACACATGGTGGATTTTGGATAAACATACATATCATACCTTCTTCTTTTCATCTAGATGAACATCAACCAATACTTTCCAGATGTTAAGTCAATCACTTCCACTCCACATAACCTACAAAATTGGTGGTTGAATATTTGTGGAGCGCACCGAGCTGAAGTTAGAGACTTCTAGGAGCGTTTCTATCGTTCATGTTGATTTAGATGAACAGAATGCTCCTCATTCTATTGATGAAATGCTGGTACCTAAGTATAATGACTTTCTAATTCTTGAATTTTGAAATCACCCCTACGCTAGAGGAATTTAGCACACTCACAGAGCTAACCATTAGTGGGAGGTTGTCGATATGCCCATCAACCATAAGTGCACAAGAACTTTTTAGACACCTAGGGTTATGCGTCTTTTCATCCCAAAGATGCGCAGAAGGTAGGAAGCTTAAGTTGGAGTGTCTCTTTATGAGATTTGGCCGACTTGATAGTTTCAGTGAACATCGATGAGAATTTGCTTGCACTCACCAACAATGGATAAGCATGCGGCCAAAGATCTTTGTATTAGCCTTTTGGGTATAATGGTCTTCCCAATGAGATTCTATTTCATCGACATCAACATCCTCCCTATAGTTATGGCCGTATGTTGCACTATAGAACTTTTCCTTAGTGCACATGGTCCTCAAAACACTGTCTACCTATACGAGAGGCATGACTCCTTCGGGGGCTGCAAATTATTACTGCAGATTTGGGCAATTGAGAACTTCCATTGTTGACCCTACAAATGGATTATATAATAGTTGCTCATGACATGACCCAAAGTTATGAAGACCATCTCCATTATTGGGGTGCGCCAATCGAAGAAGAAGAGTGACGCACACTCTTAACAAACCTCCCTGACTATATTCAATGGAAATTTAATTTGGTAGGCGGGTTGGCATTCATTAGAATTTGACACCTGTATTTTATTGAGTTGGTTTGGTTCAGAGGAGTCAAACCATATGCACGTCTCTGAATCATGCAATAGTTTGAAGTCATCAAGGATATGCCACTATGGTAGTCACGCATGGTATTATATGAAGATGATCTTGTTTCAGTCCCTACTATACAGATAAGGAATTTGCAGTTAGAAAGGAGTTACGTGATCATAGTCAACATGGGGAATGAAAGATGGTGCACACCAGAATACTATGTTTAGCGCACCACTGTGAGTTATAGGGTTCGGCCTAGTGTAGAAGGATTCGGGGGCTTTGTGGATAATCGATAGACCGCTTGGATTAGAGAAGAGGCACTCCCTTTATTGAGCTCACAATGCCCATGTAACATCAAATTGTTCCAGGATCTATGGATCATTTGATCCTAAAGATAGAAGAGGATCTGAAAGAGAATGCGGAAGAGGATCCAGAAGAGGATCTGGAAGATGATTCAGAGGAAGATCAAGAAGAAGATTCAGAAGAAAAACTCAAAAATGACCCAGAGGGTGGAGCTATAGAAGAAGGACTTGTCCCAACATCAGGAGATGACCACTCCGAGTACACAGGGTATGACAATGTAGAAGGTTCGGAGGCAAGCTCAAGCCCTCCAAAGTACTACCCCAGGCCATACTGTCATTGGGACAATCGCGTGGATGGTGGTCTATCTTGGCCATAGCTTTATCCATTTGTATTTTATTGAATTTCATTGTAGGTTCACATGACTCATCGTTTTTCTATTACCTTCCATTCCCTCGCTTTCATTGTCCATTATTCTACTAGGCACTCTATTGTTTGACTCTAAATACCTTATCAATAAAGATTATGTTGCTCCAAATTCGAATTGTGTTTAATTGGATCATTTATCATAAAAATTTGGTTGCAACATAGGCTGACCTCTGGCAAAAAGAGTCTCCATATTAGGACGCATCTTGAATGTCTCCAACTTGGCGTATATATGTGTTACATATTTGCTATATACATATTTTCCTTTGTTTATAGTATCTCCCAAACTAACCTAGTTTTCCTTTTCTTTTCTTTCTTTAAATTGGTTACTACTAATCCCAAAAGAACATTAATTTATGTCGACTTGCAAACTGACTGACTCACGTTACAACCTTCGATTAAGAGGAAAGAAGACTGACAAGGAAGAATTTGATACCTCTGTGAATGTAACAGTACCTATCGAAAACCAATAAGGTTTCCAAAACATAGAACAAAGTGATGAGAAAATGGCTCAAATGGCACAAGAGTTGGAAGACCTATAGGAGGAACTGCATTAAGTGCGAGACTTGGCTAAGCTTTCAGCTACCACTTTTTCGACCTTCAAAACACCCATTCATTTTTCGAAAACCAACTTATCTACCACTGACTCACCAAAACTACCTAAGCAAACCCAATGTGCTCTAATTCATGGTCAAGAACTGGCAATTGCTTCATCAAAAGTTAAGACTACTCATAACTACCCTACTCAAGACTACAAAATGCCCATATACCTAGAGACGCAGCAGATGCTCGAGACACACACTATCACTCCTTATGATCCATATGTGCTACTTGCATATACTATTGAAGCTCCTACTTTCATGACCCTAGCCATGGTAAGAGTCCCATATGAGGTCAATCAATATGTGGAAATGGAGAAAGATGGTCACTTGGAGGAAAATGATAAATGCCCAACTTCAAGGTCTAAGGAGGGCATTAAAAAACCTGTAAGTCACTAGAGAAGCAGAGAGCCTGGATTATGAAGACTTGTGTATTCACCCTGACGTCGATATGCCAATAGTGTACAAGCCACCAAAGTTTGAACTATTTGATGGGACAGGTGACCCTAAGGTGAACTTAAGGACGTATTGTGATAAGTTGGTTGGTGTAGGGAGAAAAGAGAAGTTAAGGATAAAGTTGTTCATTAGAAGTCTGTCTGGAGAAGCCTTGACTTGGATACACATCAAGATCCACGCAAATGGTATGATTGGCAAGAAATGGCAAAGGACTTCATGAGTCACTTCAAATTTAACATCAAAATCATTCCAGACAGGTTCTCATTAGCCAACATACAGAAGAAACCATTTGAGAGTTTCCAGGAATATGTAAGATGCTGGAGAACTGAAGCTGCTAGGGTCCAATTATCGCTACATGAGGGTGAGCTTTCCAAGTACATTATTTGAGCTCAAAAAGGCACCTACTTTGACAAGATGATGTCAATGATAGGCCAGATATTTGACGAATTGGTCAAGATGGGGGACTTTATAGAAGAAGACATCAAATCCGGGAAGATTCAGTCTATGGCTGCATTACAAGCTATAAGTAAAAAGCCATGCAATTGAGGTCCCATAGTAGAGGCAATAAGAAAAAGAAGGATGTCTCAATTATCACTTACCACCATGTAGGTTCACCCCATTGATATCCCAATAATACTAAAATTGTTGCCCATGCTCCATATATCTCATACTCATTATATAACACCCAACCACAATATAATCCACCCTAAGCACCAAGACCATATGTCCCTATCCAAGCTCCACTCCATCAGAACAGACCAGCATATGCCCCAAGACCCCATCCGAATCTTGAAACCAGAATCACTTGCACTTACGCACCTATTGCCAAACCTTATGCCTAATTATTTAAGAGACTGAGGGTTGTGGCAGTATTGCAGCCAGTTAAAGGAAGGCTTTCTAATCTAATTTCTCTGAACTTTAATGGAAACAAGCGATGCGCTTACCACTAAGGAATCCAAGGACATGATATAGACGACTGTTGTGGGATAAAGAATCAAATAAAGTCTCTAATCAAAAGGGGTATAATAAAATGCACTCCGATACCTCCAAATGTGAATAACAACCCTTTGCTGAATCATGAGAATCTAGAAGTCAACATGGTCACCCTAAAAGGAGAATATCACTTAGAAGAAACGGTCTTGCCTAATTGGAATATCAAAGAATTTGCTACTACATCTTCGACACAACCTATTGCTATAGTTTAGTTAAGGGAGCCTTTGACTATTCAAACCTACTTGCCAAAATCTATGATAACCACTTTGATCATAGAGAAGTTTAACTATGACACCAAAGCAGTCTCATGGGATTACTAAGAGAAAGCTAAGGGTAAGATGATTGGTACTGTCGCAGCTCAAGGGATGACTAGGTCTGGAAGGTGTTATTCTCCTAAAAATCTTAATCGAGGAATTGTGTGGAAAGAAAAAAACCTGAATAGAAATATCACCGATGCTGAAGCTGTTGAATTCTGGAAAAAATGCAACCTAAGGACTATTCCGTTGAAGAGCAGTTAAAGAAAGTGCCTGCCCACATATCCATTATGTCACTGCTCATGTGTTCTAAAACCCATAGGAATGCTTCGATGGAAGTATTAAATAGGGTTTGCATTCCAAAAGAGACCACAAGTGAAACTCTGGCTGTAGTCATTGGACGAGTCATTGAAGCTAACAAGGTCCCCTTCCACGATGATAAGTTACCAATAGGAGGGATAGGACATAAGAAAGTGCTTCATATCAAGGTCAAATATTATGGGAAGATCATGGATCAAGTCTTGATAGATGGTGGTTCTGGATGTAACATCTGCCCTTTCACAATATTGAGTGATTTGGGCATGAAAATGGAAAAGATAAGAGAGATTCACGTGAAAGTTAGAGATTTCAATAGGGCACAAAGAAGTTTTATAGGAGAAGTCTATCTCACATTGCAAGTGGGTCCAGGTGAATTCACCATTTTATTCCAAGTCATGGATGCATCATCTAACTACAACTTACTGCTGGGAAGACCATGGATCCACTTCTCCAGAGTTGTGCCATCAATCCTTTATCAATGTGTAAAGTTTGAGTGGGATTGCATGGAATTTACCATCCATGAAGAGCATAGTCATCCCATCTATTCTATCGATTATGTTCCAATCACTGAAGAGTTGGATGGAGTCACTTATCATACTTTAAAAATTATTCAAGATATGAAGACTGATGGAAAAATAGGGTCAAATGATATAAAATTGTCAGGTGTAGCAAAGATGGTTGCTTATGAGTTGTTGAAGTAGGGATATCAGCATAAGACGAGACTTAGACCCAAGCATAATGGCATAACTGAACTAATCTAGCTAAAGCATCAGAAAGGTACCACCGAACTTAGATATTAGCCTATCTTGGGAGAAGTTATCAGCACGAGGTCAAGCAAGATGACAATTATACTAGATCAAGTTATAATCCTAAGTCCAGCAGTTGAAGATGACATCATGGAAGTAATAGGAAATTTGTTTATGTCAATGATCAGAGAGGAGGATAGGACAAATCTCAGCAAATTGACCATCCTTGATGCTGATCCTGGAGAAATGATGCAAAACTAGACCGTCCGCCCATCTCTGTTCCAACAAGAATCCTGGAAGTATGGAAAGTAGTAGTTTTGAAAGTTTGCACAAGCAAAATCAATGTTTGAATAATGTTTAATCCTTTTGTCATTTGTGTCTTTTGAAAATTTGGAGTGCTTCTGAATAAAAGTCTTAGATTCTAAAATTATCACATTACTTTTAAAGTATTTACTTCTTACTTTCTTTATTTGCTTTTGCTTATAATTTATATTTTTTAGCATTCGTATTAATAAAAATCCTAGTTCAACGGTTATGACATTTAACGAGTTTATCGAGAAAAGAAAAAGCGATGAATTGGATCACGAGGAATATAATGATAGCATGAGGCTAGAAAATCTACCACGTGAGATCGAGCAGGTTGAAAGTCAGGAGAAATCCAATATGGAAGAAACAAAGGTTGTCAACTTAGGAGACGAGGGAGTCACAAAGGAAACACGAGTCAGCATACATTTGAAAATTGAAAGGAGACAGGAGTTAATAGATTTTCTTAAGCAATATGTTGATATATTTGCTTGGTCTCATGATGACATGCCAGGATTAACTACTGACATAGTCTCATACAAATTGCCAATCAATCCTGCTTGTCTACCAGTCAAGCAAAAGACAAGAAAATTCTAGCCCGATTTGAGTCTAAGGATCAAAGAAGAAGTAACTAAGCAAATTGAAGTGAATGTCATAAGGGTTACGAATTATCCCACATGGTTGGCCAACATTGTTCTAGTACCAAAGAAGGATGGAAAAATCAAAATATGTATGGATTATCGAGATCTCAATCAAGCCAGCCCTAAGGATGATTTTCCTCTTCCAAATATTCACATACTCCTTGATAATTGTGCAAAACATGAATTGTAATCATTTGTGGATTGTTTTGCAGGATACCACCAGATATTGTTGGATGAAGATGATGTGGAAAATACAGCATTCGTCATGCCATGGGGGTATATTGCTAGAGTGTGATGCCATTTGGTCTTAAGAATGTTGGTGCAACCTATGTAAGGGCCATGACCACTCTTTTTCATGACATGATCCATAAGAAAATTGAAGTATATGTGGATGATGTTATTATCAATCCCAAGAAGAGCTCAGACTATTTGGACGATTTACAAAACTTCTTTGAAACATTGCGGAAGTATCACTTGAAATTGAATTTGGCAAAATGTGCATTTGGGTACCTGCAAGAAAACTACTAGGATTCATTGTTAGTCAAAATAGTATAGAGTTATATCCGTCAAAATTCAAATTTTTTTAAGAACTACCTCCTTCTAGGGCCAAGAAGGACGTGATAAGTTTCCTAGGAAGACTCAACTACATCATCCGGTTCATCACTCTGTCCACAATAGTATGCAAACCCATATTCAAATTGTTGAAGAAAGATGTTGCCACAAAATGGACGGAGGAATATCAAAGGGCTTTCGATAAAATCAAGTAATATTTATCTAATCCACTAGTGTTGGTGCCACCTGAGATAGAAAGGCCTTTACTGCTATACTTATCTGTTATGGATGGTGCATTTGGATACATACTAGGACAACATGATGAGATAGGGAGAAGAGAACAAGTCATTTACTACTTAAGCAAGAAGTTCACCCCATACGAGGCAAAATACACATGGCTAGAATGAACTTGTTGTGTTTTGACTTGGATGGCGCAAAAATTTAGACACTACCTGTTTGCATACCCCACGTACTTAATCTCAAGAATGGATCCACGCAAGTATATCTTTAGAAGACAATGCCTGCAGGGTAATTGGCAAAATGAAAAATTTTGTTGAGTGAGTTCGATATTGTCTACGTGACACAGAAGGCCATTAAAGGACAAGCCTTGGCTGACCACCTTACAAAAAATCCAGTGGATCAAGATTATAAGCTGCTCAAAACCTACTTCCCTAATGAAGAGGTGTTGTTCATGGGAGAACACATAGCAGAAGCATACGGTGGGTGGAGTATGTTCTTTGATGGAGCATCAAATTCCAAAGGAGTTAGAATAGGAGCAGTTCTAATTTCAGAGACAAACCAATATTACCTAATTTCAGACAAGATCAGATTTGATTATACAAACAACATGGCAGAGTATGAAGCTTGTATCCTAGGACTCAGGATGGTTGTAGACATGGACATCAAAGATCTCCTAGTAATAAGTGATTTCTAATATGTTAATTCATCAAGTTCCAGGAGAACGGGCTCCTAAAGATGTTAACATCCTTCCTTACATGCATCACATAAAGGAGTTAAGTAAGAGATTCAGGAAGGTTGAATTCAAACATGTCCCTCAAACTCAAAATGAGTTTATGGATGCATTAGCAACATTATCCTCAATGATTCTGAATCCACATTAGAATTACATCGATTCTATTAGGGTGCAGATACACGACCGAGCATGCATATTGTTTTCATATAAATGAGAAATAGGATGGAAAACCATCGTGCTACGACATCAAGAGGTTGATAGAAGCACAAGAGTACCCCGAAAATTCCACAAATAATCAAAAAAGGATATTGAGAAGAATGGCCAATCATTTCTTTATTAATGGGAAAGTTCTATATATGAGGACTTTACATTTAGGATTGCTAAGATGTGTCGATGCCACAGAAGCAACTAGACTTTTCGAAGAGGTACATGTAGGAACATGTGGGCCTCACATGAATGGGTTCACACTAGCAAAAAAGATTTTAAAAGCTAGATATTATTGGATGACAATGGATAAAGACAACATTCAACACGTACAGAAGTGTCACCTGTGCAAAGTGCATGGAGATTTTATACGAGTCCCACCAAACGAGCTCAATATGATGGGTTCTCCTTAGCTATTTGTTGCTTGGGGCTTGGATGTAATTGGGCCCATAGAGCCCATTTCAGCAAATGGATATTGTTTCATTCCAGTAGCTATAGATTACTTCACAAAGAAGATTGAAGCTTACACATACAAGGCTGTGACGAAGAAGGTAGTGGCAAATTTTGTTTGCAATAATATAGTTTGTCAATTTAGAATTCCAGAATCAACTGTCAAATTTAATGCGACAAATTTAACAGTAATCTTATGCAAGAGATTTGTGAAAGGTTCGTGATTACCTATCGAAATTCCATAACCTATCAGCCACAAATGAATGGAGCAGTTGATGCAGCAAACAAGAATCTCAAGAAGATTTTGAGGAAGATAATAGATAATCACAAGCAATGACATAACAAGCTACCACATGCTTTGCTAGGTTATCGTATTACAATCAGGACATCTACTGGGGTAATTCCTTATGTGTTATTTTATGGTTCAGAAGGAGTAATACCTGCTGAAGTGGAGATACAATCTTGAAGGATTATCCAAGAAATTGGTTTGGATGATGCAGAATGGATTCGAAAGAGAATTGAACAGTTGATGTTCATTGATGAGAAAAAGATTAATGCAATCTGTCATGGTCAGCTATGTCAAAATAAAATGGCCAAGGCATTCAATAAAAAGGTCAAGCCTCGATAGTTCAAACTAGGAGATTTAGTGGTGAAGAAGATATCTCCTCATCAAGGAGAAGCTAAGGGAAAATTTGCACTGAACTGGCAGGGTCCCGATATGGTTCATAGAGTACTCTCTATAGGAGCAGTGATCTTAGCAGAAATGGATGGCATGGTAGCACCAAGACAATCAATTCAAATGCCATCAAGAAATACTACATCTGAAGATATCAAGACTATTTTTATTTCTGCATTTTTATGATGTAACAGAACTACATCTCGACCCGACTTCCAATGATGGGGCACATAGGCAACCTATATCGGGTTTGGTTACCTTAGAAAATCCAAAATTATTATTTTTATGTGTCTAGAACTACGTCCGACTTGACTTCCCTTGATGGCATACATAGGCAATCCTTTTCAGATTCAGTCTTTTTATGTTTTTCAGTTCTCCATTGTATTGGACTATATTTTGACCTGATTCCGCTTGGCTACGTAGGTAGCGTGAGTCAAGCTCTGTTATTGCATTACATATTTTTGTTTTCTCCTTCTGTAATTGAACTACATTTTAGCCTGATTTCATTTGGATACATAGGCAGCCTGAGTCAGGCTCGGTCATTGCATCTCATATTTTTCATTCTTTTACCCTTGAACTACGCACAAACCTAATTCCCATTTGGGGATACACAGACAACCTTAAAAGGTTTAGTTCATACCCATAGGAAACTCTCCTCTAATTATTCATTATTAAAGAGCAACAAATCTCCCAAAAGAGTTAGAGAAGTGTTGTAAAGAGATAAGGATATGAGAAGAACTACATTTGGATATACAGAAGCTCGGCGGATCTAAAAAATGTGTTATAACCTTAGAATGATTAAGGACTACTATATATATACATACATTTGTACATATACTTATATATATGCAATATACTCCCTTATATATATAAACATGCTATTATTTTTCAAAATCTTTCTCTATTGTTCTACCTACCAAGGCTCCATCATTAAGAGATTGAGAGCAGTTCGAAGAAGTATTGAAGGTTTTGGATGATGAGGCTAAAGTTTGTGAGTTGTCACAAGTCAACACCCCCTCCCGAACTAAAAGTTTTTAATTGCAGGAAGACATGAAATCAAGGAAGCTAACATCAAGTCTCGGGGCACAACTAGAGGCTTCATTTGACTCATTCCAAACATAAGCCAAAATAATTTCTCCCTATTTACTTTCTTGATATGCTACATGTTTTTTGTCTAATAAGGTTCCATTTTAAGTCTTTGCAGGTACAATTGAGACTCGGATGAAAAGACAAAGGAGGCCCCCATAGGGCAAATAGGATAATTTGCTTTTCATCAAGAATAACTCTACCAATTGGAGATCACCATCTAACTACATTGAATAATCCACATAGAATGGAAATTGCCACCAAACTACGTTGAAAAATATTCTGCTAATTCGAAAATTACATCTATTTGTGTCAAAACTCCATAGCTTAGAGGATGCATGTAGCAAGCATCATTCAAAACTCTGTAAATTAGAGACTGTATACAACAAACACCTTCCAAGCTCTGCCAACTAGAGGGTGTACATAACAAACATCTTAAATACCAATCAAAGGCCACATACTGCAGATGCCATTCAGACTCCACCAATTAGAGGATGTATGTATGACAAGCACCATCCAATCTCTGCTAATCGAGGATTATACATAGAAAACAACACTCAAACTCTACAATTTGGAGGCTATATATATTGAACATCATCAAGATTTTGCCAATCAAAGCCTGTATATAAGCAAAATAAGTGACATTCTACTAGTCAAGGACCATAATACAACAACATCATCAAAGCTCTATCGATCAGGGGCACACATATAAAGGTATTACCTTAAAATTGCCTAGCCAAGTAGAGGCTTTACATTACAAGTTTTGTAACGCTAAATATAGGCGTTACCTTACAATCGCCTCATTAGGTGGAGGCTTTACATTACAGGTTTTGCAACGCCAGATACAGGCATACCTTACAATAGCCTCGCCAAATGGAGACTTTACATTACAAGTTTTGCAACGCCGAATATAGGCATTACATTTCAATTGCCTCGCCAAGTGAAGGCTTTACATTACAATTGCCTTGCTAAGTGGAGGCTTTACATACAAGTTTTACAACGCTAGATACAAGCATTACCTTACAATCTCCTTGGCAAGTGGAGGTTTTACATTACAAGTTTTGCAATGCCGGATATAGGCATTACCTTACAATCGACTCGCCAAGTGAAGGCTTTACATTACAAGCTTTGTACCACCAAATACAGGCATGACATTACAATTGTCTCGCCAGTTGGAGGTTTACATTACAAGTGTTGCATCGCCAGATACAGGCGTGACATTATAATTACCCATACAGCCAGAGGCTTTACATTACAATTTTTGATACGCCAGATAAAGGTGTTACATTACAACAGTTGCCTTAGTTAGAGACTTCTACATTACATGTTGCTTTGCCTACAACACATTCACACCACAAGAGAAAGACATCAACGATTGTATAAATATCTATACTCTACTCTTTACATTATTACTTTAATTTATAATTTATAACCACATAGGTACTTTTCACCCCCTTGTACCTGTTTTGCAGGACAACACATCACAACGTGGAACTCTATCTTAGCAACAAGCTAGGGCAAGCTAGTGGAATGTCAACCATCCCTAGCTACATAAAGGATTCACTTTCGAAACTAAACTCGACTTGATTTTCAGAAATTCAAGTTTCAAATCTTTGTTTAACTTTCATGGATCGGTATCAGCATAACTCAATACTAAGCATTTTCTTTTTCCTTCCCTATCATAGGTTTCCAGTAGAAATTGCTTCACAACATTTCTCTTTCCCAGTTAGCATTAGAGCTACATCTGACCTAATTCCCAAGTCTCAATATATGTAAATTACCTTAGCTTGAGTATGACTATTTTTATACTAACCTCTTCCTACTCCATCACCTAAGAAAACTTAGTATTACCATTATTTGATACTGGGGCAAATTCTAAATTCAATCAAAATTTGCTATAGTGTTGCCCTCTCGAACTACATATGACGTGATTTCTCATGAAACCTAAGATATGTAGGCAATCAAAAATTAGACTTCGATTAAAACTCCATAAAAATGTCAAGTTATTGGCCAAAAATTGTTTTGGGGCGGCCAAAATTGGATTGTATCAATATTTCTTTGTCCACACCTTCATTACTCTCTTTCATGGAAAAGAAAAGGGCAAGCTGTTGACACCCAATTTTGGCTTGCCGTAGTTAATTAGTTAAGTCTCCTTAAAAAAAGTATTTATTTAAAAAAAGGATAATAAGAATCTTACGAGATATATATTTTTTTTCACTACTACAACTACTATTATTATAATTTTGTTATATCATATACAAAGTTAGATAAAGATATTTATTTATTCATAGTTTATAATTCAGATACACTTAATTTATCAATAATAACACATGTGTTGGGTCCATTATTAAATTATACTATAGCTACAAAAATAAACAAACACCTAATTTTTAATTCTCACAAAATTTTCTTTTCAATTAGATTTCCTAATTATTATTTTGGATTTCTTATTTTTCTTATATCTTTAATTGACCCTTTTCTTTGAACTTTGGATTCCATGCTTTACCTTCCTGTTGCAAAAGCAAGGAGTAGTTATTTTAGTATTTTTTTAGTAATTTAATTAAGGATATTGTTTCTTATCATATGACTTTTCATAATGAAAGTCATGAATGGGGACACCTTTGTGTTAAAATCATTACAAGCCTACACTAATTATATTCAAAAATTTCGATGAAAACTTTACTTTCAACTACTCAGTATAGTGATTAAAGATTTAAAATAATAAAAAGAAATTGTACAATTATACTAAAATCTATAATCATTTTGGCACATATTTAACAGAAAAATGCATAGATGAAAAGATAAAGTAAGATAGTAGGAGGATAAGATTGAGAAAAAGTTTTAAAGAAAATTCTCGAATATCACTTGTTGACATCCATCAATGCCCTTCGGCCTCTTCTCCCTCTTTCCACCAAAATTCGCCGAATTTTGCGCAGAAGATCCGGATTCATCACCTCCAAAGTCTCCTTCATGCTCTGGGAAGGAGAAAAAGGCTACGAAATATCGGGTTTCAAGATCTACCCATTGAATTTGTCATAAATCGCCTCCAAAACTGTCTCCATCAAATCAATCCGAAAAGATCCTTTAATGGATTTTTCCCAAAACGAATCCTCAGCTTGCTATAAATATGACTGTTTTTCACTTCAAAAAAAATGAGGCAAAGATGAAAAATCACAGGTTCATTCATAAAACAAACAGAGACATACTTCTAGCAATACAATTCGGAATTATTTTGTCCTTCTTTCTTTTTCGGCTTTGAGTTTTGATTCAGAGAAAGTGGTGACCAGAATCCTTGGGGTTGAAGCCCTTGTTTGCTGCTCCACCCAAGGTCAATAATTGCCTTTATCTTTCATTTCATTTCAATTCCTAAAATTAACTATAGTCGTTTGAATGTTTTCGTCATTTCTTAGTTTGATTGTAGCCATTTGAACATTTTCATCTTTCCTTTAATTTTCTATTTTAAATGTGTATTGGAATATTCCTCTCTCTTGTAAAAGGTTAAAAGGGGCTAGTAATATTAGAAAAGAATAACTTTTATCAATAGTTAATTCATTATTTTTCACATATTCTTTATATACGAATAAAATAGTATCAAATTGTAAGCATAAAGTAGAAGAACACATTCTAAATTTTGCTTTATCTCCATGTTGCTTTTAAAAGTACCTTACTTGAGATCTTTGTTAGGAAATCTTCAGATTGAAGAACCTATTTGAAATTTTAAGAAAATATTAATGTACAAGTAGATTTAAATTAGCCTTAAGATAATGTCAATTCACTAAAATAAATATTAAATTTGTTTATAAACACCCTGGTAAGCGAAAAACACTTTAGTATGTCTTTAAAAAATATAATAAAAATTAGTTGGTTAAGATATTATTTTTTTAACAGGTTAAAGAGTTGAGAAAAATATGTATAACTTGTCGTATCTTTGTTTTCAAATAAATAATTGAGTAAAATAAATTTGCTTAGAAAAAGAATCCTTTCATTTAAAATTCAACAAAAGATCAATCCTTTCATTTAAAATTCAACAAAAGTTCTTCCAATGCTAAAAGTTTACATCATCAACAATCTGTGCGACATAAGTTTTGCCTTTAAAAAAGATATTTCTTTGAAAAGTTGTGCTTTACTTTTAAATACCCAATTTAAAGTTTCCAAAAGTTAGATATTTTAACTTTAAATATATAAAAATCTCATAATAAAACCCAGGGATAAAAATGCTAAGCAAAAGTATATATTTTTATTTTTTTTCTAATGTGATTATTTTATTTTGCTGCTATTCTTATTATCAGTATGAACACATATATTAATTCATTTTCTCCTCTTATATTTTATGTACAATCAGAGAGATGGAATTCTCACTTTGAAAATCAATTTGGCCCAAAATTGTTAGACCCCGTAATTAACTAAATGGAGGTTAATTGCTCATTTGGGAAAATTTTTGTGATTGAGGTATATTTTAAATTTTACTAACTTATGGTGCGGGAGTATGGGATCAACGAATTTTTGCGGGTAAAAATTTAGTTGAAGTCGGGAGTCCTTAATTGGATTAAAATAGAAAAGTTTGGGGACTTAAT
>JAOTQJ010023152.1:0-10019 GCA_025642045.1 Solanum sejunctum | reverse complement strand
CTTTTTGCCACCTAAGTGCCATGTGGTAGTGCCAATCATGCCTCATGGAAGTCTCAAAGCATTCGAACCCTTACCTCCTTTAATAGCCTTCCAATTTTCTTTTTCATCATTTTAGGCCCATCCGGACTCTGATTTTTGCAAACAAACTATGCAACACTATGATTTTCGATGTTCCAAAACCAATGGTATGGTCAAAATTTCCAATGGAGCTTCCTATGATAAAGCGAGGGCCTCACTTCTTTATACACAACTTTTAACAAAAAGCACCTAGGGGTCAAATCATATCTAGACATCCCTGATGTCAAACCAGGGGTTGTCCTATACCAAAATTCTCATCCAGGGAATGGTGCTCGAGACCATTGACTGGGTTAACTATAAACTAGTTCCGATGGCCAAATTTGCAATATATGATATAAGTGCACCAAGCATGCTTCTAATGTTATTTGACCATCTTGGAGCTAATGGAATTGTCAAAATTCTATTCTGAGATTATTTACTAGGATTTCACCCGAAAAATCATTTTACGGGTATATCTTCTTTATTAACTCAAATATAACTCCTAAATAACCCATAATCACTCCAATAGTCCCAAGGTTACTATACACATGCTCAAGTCAACATAATAACAACAAAATCATAGAAATAACCCCAAGGGTCATTACATCTATCCCTTAATGGTATGATGTGATGTATTGTTGATCTACTGTTAACATGATACCATGAGTTGTGAATTATGTAAAATGTGATTAGGTATATAAATTGACTATTCTATGGGATTGTTGACCTTGCAGCGAGAGGAAGTTTGTTGGTACCTATTCTCCCTAAACTATGTGCCACCATAGGTTTATGATATTGATTCCCTATAAAGGCTTGTACCTATCGAAAGGTTTATGTCATAAAGTAAGGATATTTCTTGAACCTGCCGAAAAGGCTATCCCATAAGGTAAGAATATCTAATGAAACCTACTAAAAAGGACATGCCATTAGATAGGGGTATTTAGTGTCACTTTTCGAAAAGGCTATGCCGTAAGGTAAGGATATCTTATGAAACCTATTGAGGAGGCCATGCCGTAAGGTAAGGGTATTTGATGACACTTTTCAAAAAAGCTATGCCCCAAGGTGAGTGTTTGGCTTACCTTGGCAACGTAGACCACTCCTTGTCTGGTGTGGAGTGAACATCTAAATTCTAGATAGTAGCTCATTTGGTCTTATATGTCGATTAATTGTCCCATCCCATATATGTATGACACTTCGAGTGATTTGGTTATTCTCCATGTATGTTTTGACTAAGGCATTGATCATTCATGTCATATTGAGCCTACATATATTAGTTATTATTATACATAATCACAACCCAAGCCTAGGGACTCAGAGTGACATGGCAGATAGGAAACTAAGAGTCCCCAAACAAGCCTCATAGCATCCATATACAATTCATCAGTTCTAAGAGTATAGTAAAGCAATAAACACATAGTTCTAAGGGATGGGAAAGTAGGACTCAAGCTATTGGGATGTCATAGGGTTTGATATTTGCACGGATTCACTTAGCATATAGTGCATAAGAACTAAGGGATGGGTAACTATGACTCGCGCTATGGGGATAGAAGGGGCTTTGGACTTTTCCACGTTACCATAACTTATCATGAACATAACATCATATCATCAATATCAAATGATAGCCATAAACATAATCTCCATAACCAAATAGCATAAGACACCACAAGCCCGTACAAGAGTTTACATATTGTCCAGTGGTGCCTCTAAGTCATAGATTAGGATGAGGACCATGACATGTCCGGACTCATTCTCAAAGTAAAAATAATAAGAGAAATTACATAATAGGTAGATAGAAAGTGGCTTGTCCATAAATGATAGGACTCACCACAAGCAACTCTTACAATCTAAGCTAACCATCAACACGTGGATGAAGATAGTCTCCACTCACTACATGGTTAGATTATTAGTCAAAGAGTATGTGTTAGTATGTTTGAATGTACTAAGTATGTGGGCATGCAAATGCTTATGAACTTATTAACCTGCAATTAATGTTAGATGATAAGTGCATATATATAGAAAAAAGCATATAGGAAAGTATAATATATCAATATGCCATGAATTCATGATGCATGAATGCCAAAATAATTTGTACATAGAGGGTATGTGACCTCAACGGACATAAGACCAAGTGAGATATAACTTGGAACTCCATCGTCTTCCCCATAACGGATAAAGAGTTGACCTACTTGCCAAAGTTAGATCCTTAAAATAATCATTCCTTAAAAGCAGCATAAACATAAACCTATGTTTGGCATATAGTTACAGGACTTGAGGATTTATACAAGCGACCTTGGGGATATCCCCTCACAAGATCTCGCTCGGTGCTAAGTCATCATCCAACGAGAGTACATATACATATACGTGGTTAAAAAGGGGACATAATTTTTTCAAATTATTTTTCATGGATACTTAAGCTTCAAAACCATTCATACTTCATAATCATGCATACATGGGCTAAAAACCCAAAGTATACTTCATGCCATACTTTCATGCAGAAGAATAGCTCCTTCATACTTGTACATAATGGTGTAAACACCCATAATTGCTCAAAAAGCCATATCATAGACATTATGTGATCACATTCTTATCATACCTATACTTATTTTGAAAACATAGTCATAAACATCATTGGGACTCAACACACATCATAACTTCATGAAAATGAGCAATCATCTAAGCATATGCCATGAATGATAAGACAATCGCATGGGAAATAGAGATTCACATCTAAAATAATAATATAAGATAAAATTCAAAGTAAATCCATGAAGAAATTTGCACTTAAAGCATACTTGAGATTACCCATGCCTCAATCAATATATAAAGTAGACATACATATTCAAATCTTCATAATATCAATTCAATTTAAATATTAGGGCTTAAATCACTTTAGAAACATAACAAAGTACAACTCATATCTCAATTGAATCAAATTAACATTTATTTAAAATATCCATATTGAAAGTAAGCTTGAAATTCATAATTTAAGAAGTACGAAAGCTTTGGGGTCTTCATGATTGACAGGAACCATGAACCAATCCCACATACCTTAGATATCAAGAAGAGTTAGGAAGAAAATGATTTCAGAAGAAGACACTTCCTTGAGCTCTAAGTTGAATCTCCAATGGCCGCTTGAGAGGACTTCTTAGAAAAGAGATTTTGAATATTCTAAATGTAATAAATAAATTTGAATAAGAATAAAGAAGTATAGGTATTTTCAGGGGATTACGATAGATTAAAAAGTCACAAACAACCCTTAGAAATCACCAAAATTACGAGAAAATCCATCAATGAAACAAACACTAAAATGAGCCCATGTGGCCTATGAAAGGGCACCACAGTTCGTACAACTTACCATGGATTGTACAAGTGTCAGTGATGAGGATCTTCAGACATAGACAATTTTCAGACGAAGATCGTTCCCTCACTAATGGTTCATGGTCCATTCAAAGGTACAATGACTGTACAATGGTCCATACAAATGATCTAAGTTTTGAGATGGTAATTTTATATTTGGAACTATCTTTTAGGCCGAGGCCTTAACAAAACACCTCACCACGGCTTGTGGTGAGTTTCGTGACCCCACCTGGCTCATGGTGGGTTGCATAACTTGCGTAGGAACCCTTGGTGGCTGTCTTAGCAAACTTCTAGGCTTGAAGGCTAGGGCTCTTACCAAAGCACCCTTCCACAGCCACTGGTGAAGACCATGTCTCGTGGGAGGTTCCTTGGAAGGCCATGAAGCCTAAAATACTTTCTTAAGCCATAAAAAGCCATATGAAAGCATCCCTGTGGGTTATGCAACTTTGAAAACATGATTTAAGCATCAGTAAAGTCTCATGAGATCCAAGTCCTTACTTCAACATTCCTCCTCAAATGAGAAATGGAATAGCTTGAATGGCTTGACTTGATCATGAAACATTTTAACGTGGGAACACAATCCAAAACTTATTTCTTGAGAATCATAAAATAATTAAAACTCTTGTCAAAACATCATTTAAATCACTCGTGTGCACATATATGCATGTGATGTCAGAAAATATAAGAGGAAAAGAATTAGGACCATTGATGATAGAAGGAACCTAATATCTTAGGCTTGTGTAGATTAAAAAAGATAGGGATATCGTCGCATCATGTCTATATCCAACTCCCATGCAGCACTCTCCATATTGATTTCTCCAAATTACATTAATCGAAGCCATATCTTTATTGCAAAGCGATTTTATTTGTCTATCCAAAATTTGAACTGGAACCTTTTCATAGGACAAGTTCACTTCAAGCTCAACACCTTTGATATTACTCAACCTGGCTACTCAAAGGCAGAAGGTGCAGTTATCATCAACATAATACCCTAACTTTAGATGTTGGGGTCGATCCCATAGGGAATTGTTGTTTAAGAAAGAAGTGACTTTTGGACCAAGTAATTGTAGAATCTAGGGGTTGCAATAATCAAAATAAAGCTCAGCTAACAAGTCCTAATTTTCGAATAAGCAACTATCAAGGGAAGATGTTGGCGATGTGCAAATATCAGCAATAATCTAAGAAATGGGTCTAGATACTTGACTACATGAGTTGCTATTGAGTGAATAGGCTAGGTTGCTTGTAACCCGAATCGCCTATGATATATGGATGTTTCGCATGAATCAACTAAGATATCACATGCGGACCGTCGAGGACACGCTTAGCCTAAGAAGTTGAGCAAAACACCTTACACTTGGCCATTGAATCCATAAATATGGATATCAATTGAAACCCCATAATGTTTCCTGCCATTATATCTATTCCACGCTCTAATAATCCCATTATCAGAACAATCAGAGATCTAAAACAGAACCTCAAGTTTGCAAACTTGAAATTTATACATTTAACTTAGGAACTAGTATAAATGCACCCAAATCAACTACAGATAAGTCAAGACATCATAAACCCAGTGAGTATGTTAAAGACCCATATCAAAAGCATACCCTCAACATGGGAGTTTTAGCCACACATGGTGGAATTAAAGATCGACTTCCATATATAATAGCAGAAGTCATGGGTAATAAGATTGAGTACAAATCAGTGGTTATCAGCATCTAATCCTCTCCATTTGATGCCGCAAAAGCTTCAAAACCCTAGCCTCCTTTTTACTCTAAGAAGAAGGTTCTACGTATTGCTATAGTGTAATTATTTTGATATGGAATGAACAAATGATATACAATGTCCTTTCTAAAATTGCTTATATACTCCATGCAGGAAGTGTGAAAGTTTGTGTTGTGAAATGCCATTTGGCGGTCAATGCTGACCATTACCGAGCACACCAATGATACGTTGAATGTGTACTTGATCACTTTCCTGTGCATCTTTATGAGGCTTCTTCCACTGCAACATTAGGCAATCACTCTTTTCTCCGCCTTTCCAATTTAGCAATGTGCCAAAATATCCTTCATATTCCCTTTATATTAGTGTTTTTGGAATTTAGGTTCTATAACTTTAGACTATCACTTGTACACTTTAGCGTATCACCAAGTATGAGTTGCAATATATATCTTGACCATACCCTGGACTTGATATAGAATCTCGTTGCTGCATAGTTAGGAGATCTCTATGACCATTTGACAGATCACCGAGGATGTTAGCGACACCGTATTTCACATCCTTTTTAGAACTTTTTCTCAATTTCTAGGATTCCACCAAGTCTTGCTCTTTTGTGCACTATTAACTTTATTTCCCATAACAACACATATATATTTATTAGCAATTAGAATTATTAGCATACTAAGGGCAATATTTCTTTGCAATGTGACCCCAAAATGAGTCTTAAATATGGACTCATCAATAACACCAACTCAAGCCTTCACTTGCTCTCAAGCAAATCAAACATCAATCTATCAAAGTTAGAGATTTCAAATAGGGCCACAAGGAGCAAAAAATACAGTTTCACCTTTGTCATCCTTTTTTGAACTTCCACAAACAACTTACATGACCTCAAAGCCTCAAAATATAACTAAGGAGTAATTAAAAGATGGCTATGCTCATAATTTCTTATGTAGCTACTAATCACTACCCAAAAACATCACCATTTTCTCTCACGCCAAAAAAGATTGTGAACACTCAAGATTATGCTATTGATTTATAAAGGATCTCTTCAACTCTTGCTCTCCCAAGTGAGAAATCGTATGTAAGCTTCAGCCCATAGGCTAACCGTATTCTCAATCGGAGGTCACTCGGCTTTCTTCCAAACTAGGATCCTAAAGGACTTTGCTAAGATTTTTATGTAGGGTAAAGGGTGGGTAGGATAGCTTATTGTCAATAGTGGCTAATCCCTCCGTAAACTCTAAATGTTCTTTTCAAGCACAAAAGTTCTTTTTTGGTTCCCTTTTCATTCATCCTATTCTTGACATCTCTATAGCTTTTCACTCATTCACCCTAAGTGTCTCCCTTTTATATTTTCTTTCACAACAAGATTTCTTTCTCTTTTTTTTGGAGTGCCCTTAATTTTCAAACTTTTTGTTTTTCACTTTTTCTTTTTCCTCTTAGACTCCTCAATGTCTTTATTCCATTCTCACCCTTCTTTTTCCAACTCCTTCATGGGAAGCACTTCCTTTTTCATACTAACAACCTCCAACATAGCCTTTGGCCCCAGCATTAACTTCAAGTTCAAGGAGGGATTAGTAAGGAACAAAAAGGACTTGTCTTTCATAAACATGAGTCAAGGTTACAAGGATGCCAAAGAAGGGACTAAGGCTCAAAAGAGGTTCACTAAGGATTCAATTCACTACCAAGGGATGTCACTATGGTCAAATTGTACTAAAACTAAAGAAGGCCTAAGATCCTCTCCTAATTTGTAATTAACCAAGTCATTTCTCAAGACAAACTAGGCATGTTCTAGATGATGCAATACATGCATTTCAGCAAGATCACTAACCACATGTTGCTAAAATGGCTTTGCATTCATATAATGGCAATACATTTGTAATGTTTTGATCATCGCATATCCAAGCTTAATTGCTCACGTAGTCAACTCAAGATTTCTCAAATCCATTTGGGGATTGATTTATTAAGAAAGGACTAATTAGTGAGTACATGATCCTAGTCCAAGGCACTATCCAAATCAAAGATATGGATCATCAATGCTCAAATTGCTAAGGACTAGTGACTTGATATTATATTTGTATGCTTGTCATCTATGCATGGGTTTTGTTAAAAATTTGCAACCAATCATTTATTCAATAAGAAAGACAAAAAAATAATAAAAATAAACACTACTCTATTACAACCCAAATTAAAATTTATCTACAACCCAAAAAGTTAAAAATTATCTAAATATCCATCAATAGCACCATTTACCAAAATAAAACACTATCATTATCTTATCAAAAATAAAACATCCAGAAGACAAGGAATTTTTCAAGCTCACCCCCTCCTAAAATAAGCATTGGCCTCAATATGGAAGGACAACAAAGAGTAAGCATAAGAGAAAGTAATGAGTATGATAATCCCCTTGTCTAGTCAACCCGATTGTGCTAGTAGTGGTGGAGGAGCTGAAGAAGATATGATGGTGGCATAAATACCCTTTTCTATCAGTGTGCTCACAAGGTCAATGTTGGGCCTAACAGGCTTAGGTGCATTCACACCAGATGTGCCAATCATCAAATGGTCTAGCATAGAAGCTGCAAGTGGTTCATCTACTATCTCTTTCTCTACTTCATCTAGCTCCTCCCAGTCATCTTGGCTCTGCTCTACTATTAATGTATCCTCATCATTATCCATAGTTCTCACCTCATGATTTTCTTTACCACCAACACTTGGAACTTATACATTTGGTCTCTCATTTGGGACCATCGCCACATCCACCCTGAGTGATGGTTCCTTGAGACCATCAAA
This sequence comes from Solanum sejunctum, assembly GCA_025642045.1. NCBI lineage: Eukaryota > Viridiplantae > Streptophyta > Magnoliopsida > Solanales > Solanaceae > Solanum > Solanum sejunctum. The sequence continues at coordinate 2,099 of JAOTQJ010023152.1, read as the reverse complement.
GAATGTGCTAAAGTCCATGGACCAAAGGGATGTTATCTCCTTCTTAATGTTCATGCTCCAACAGTAAAGCGGTCACAGTAAATTATAAACCTAACAAGATGTTAGGGTCAAATTTACAATGAATACGGGGCTTAAATATGTGTCATGACCCAATCCTAGGACCTAGATGTGACAGGCTCATAGGGAACCTGAAGGGACCCTAAGCAAGCCTCTTAATATATCATTACACTTCCTTGTTCATGGAAGCAAGAAAACGACAAGAAGAGATAGTAAATAGGGATAATCGGAGCTAAGGGCAACTTTTATATCATAAATAGCAAGACTCAAGAGAGAGTAAAAGCTCATAGCATAATATATAATATGTCTAACAACACCTCTACTACAAAGATAAGAGCGGGGACCAAGATAAAAAATTAGGCTCATCCTCATAGTCAATACATAAATAAAAGAAAGGTAGTCTTATAACATAGCATGAGATCATAAATATCGTCCCCGTAATGGAAGACTCACCAACAAGCTTGAGAGATAATCGTACTAGCCACATGGAAAAGGATGCTCAAGTGGTGCTTTGATTCCTACATGGTGACATCGTGTTGGCATAAAATATCTATTAGTACATTTGAATATACTAAGAATGTAGGATGCAATGCAACAAGAGATAAGTAAAATAATCGAAATGCATAAGAAAAGGCAATGAGTAGCTTATAAAAATATAGTATGCATGGAAGATGCTTGTAGTAAATCATGGTTATATAGAATGTAATAGATGTGTAAGGTGTTACAATTATGAGTGCAATACAAGGCCTACACCCTCCTTTCAGAGGTGATTGAGGTACTAACCCCTCAATAGGTTGATAAGATACAACCCCCCCAAGATGGTTGATGAGGTACGAACCCCACAACATGTTTATCAAGGTACAAAACCCTTGACATAGTTGATGAGGTACAAACTCCTCAACATGGTTACCAAGGTACAAATCCCTTGACATGGTTCTATGGGCCTACTACCTCACGAGTGAGGCGATCAAGGTACGAACCCCTAAACAAGATTACCCAGGCCTACAACTTCCTGAGTGAGGCTTGGTCATCCCTAACACTATAGAGACAAAATCATATACATACATTCCATTCACCCTTATATAGTCATTCAACTCATAAGACATGAATTGGACCTTCAATTCCTCAAAAATAATAATTGGATATTTTATCAAACACTTGGCAGGTGTTTAGTGCTAGTGTAAAACCATGCAATTCAAGAGTGGAATAATGCTACAAAATTCAGTATAAAATCATGAATAGATACTTGGTAGCACCCTCAAGCAATGTACATCAAAACCCTTTATCAAATCTCACAACAAATCTTCGTTTCATATCTCAAAACATGTTAAAACAATCACAATTTCATAAACCCCAATATTGTGTGTAGTGAAATTCATAATAAGTAAGACCCATGAGAAAATCAATTTTAAATCATGCAATTTTAGTTAAAAGGAAGCTTGGGCATCATGGATGAAAGGAACACATGAAAGAAACCCACATACCTTATCTTTATAGAATAATTTGACAGATATTAGAGATGGAGACTTGATGCTTTAATGAATTACTTAATATCAGAGAACGTTTTGGCTCTTGAATTTTGAGAGAAATATTAGTCTAAGTGTTTGACTGGGTATTGGAGAATGTCTTGTGTGATAATAGGGTTAAATATGGCTAAGTATAGGTAATTTTACATATGGGAAGGCTTAGTCCCAAGACCTAAAAGCCTTGGACCAAACTAAATAAACTAGCATAAAAATACACAATGGCTCGCCCTTGGTGCATCGCGCTTGGGGCGCGAATCTTCACTATTTTGAGACACTTTTAAATTTTGAAATTCTGTATAATTGCTCTAAAGTCAGGATTACACCCATTTCCCATTCAATTTGATGGATTGATCAAGAATATGAAGTCAAATATTTGATATCACACACTGATTTTGAGATATATGGAAATTACGATTTTGAGCACTTTCGAGGCACATTTTTGGGCACTTTTGGGGGTCATATCAATATCTTCCCCTTGGGAACATTCATAATCGAATGATGAAGAGACACATATAA
>JAOTQJ010023133.1:0-53656 GCA_025642045.1 Solanum sejunctum | reverse complement strand
TGGCAGGTTGGGAATGAATCAAATCCACAAGGGACCACAAGCAATCAAACAAGTCCTCTTTTGTTTCAGGGACTCTATCAAGAGGGAACCTCAACATAATGTAATGTGATGGTCCTAATCCTCACCTATTCTTAGCTATGTAGTTTGACGAGTGCAAGTTGGATTAACTTTTCCTCTTTTGGTTCTCAATACTCCTCCCACGACTCAATGCTCATAAGACAATTAATCTAATCAAATAATCTTAATCAACTCATCTCAAATTAGCCTCATGGAGGCACCCATCATTCAATCAATCTCATAGGGACTCTCATCATCTTATCAATCAATATTTCAATCAATAGCTCAAGACTTAGAACAATTATTAGAGAACAAATCGAATAGACAAATCTTTAGAGTTTATGTATGGAGACTCATGGGACTATCGCGCTTATCAACTCATCATCTCATCAGTCTCACATCACAATCACAATGACATTCTCAATTCAAGGCTCTAGACTCAATCCCTAGGCTCATTCATGCATACTTTCAAAATAATCATGTAGGGTTATGTAGTATCTCATGAAAATGTTCAATTCAAGAAAGATAAGTTTATGATGATCATCAAAACATATGAAAATACATGTAATTAATAAATTTTCAAGAAAATATTCAAGAAATCATTTAAGAATCATGTGTGTAGACTCATTAGACTTTCAACTTTTCTGTAACCATTTATGCGACACATGAGAGGAAAATCTCATTCTTTTAGTTTAGCCTTACATACCTGGATTGAAGCTTTGGACAATCAATCTCCAAGAAGTCTCCCTTGAACTCTTCAATCTTAAGCTCCTCTTCTCTTCTCTCAAGCCCTAGTCTTTTTCAAGGACTTAAAAAGGACTTAGAATAGGGTCTAAACCCTTTTTATACTTAAAATGACCTATTTTGGTCATATATTAAGTTCAGAAAGGGTTTGGAAAGGTCTAGAATTCCCCTCACGAAATTAAAAAAAATCTATATAAGGACATGGGTCTGCGATGCGGACTGGGTATATTTTCGACATTTTTTGTCAAAAATTCTCTGAATGAGTTTTTCAAATTTCGTAGAAAATTTTTAAAATAATATAAGTGTTGGTCCGCGGTGGAGGCTCGACAGCGTATGTCACACACCTTTACTGGTTTGTGTTTTTGCATTGAAAAATTATCTTTTGATCCGTTTGCTCTAAAAATCAATTGAGACCACTTTCCCACTCAATTTTTCATGCTAATCGCATATCTGGCCTCAGATTTGCCAACAGAGCATGGGAAGAAGTGTTATGCCGACATCTCTCATTTAAGGGTATTTGATAATTTTTCTTTAGTATTACAAGAGTCTTTTAATGAAGGGCCAAAAGTTCAAACAACAGTTCTAATATCCTCGTGCTTTTAATATAGTATAAAGTAAAAGTGTGAATACCCTTAGAAATGTTATTTGAACTTTTAGTCCTTTATTAATAATCTCTTCTTCAGATAAATTCATCTTTGCTCTATTTTTCTTTAAATTATTATTTAATTATATTTATAATATTGACTTTTAAAATACATGGAAAGAAGTGATAAACTAAGATCTTCTAGCCATGTAAAGACTCATAAATCTTGCTTATTTGATAGACTTCTATTTCTTCCTATACTCCTAAATCTTCCTTATTTGATATACTTTTACTTCTTCCTTATTTGAAACAAGAAAATACCCTATAGCTGCAAAGGAAAATTCTAATTTACTATGGGTTCTAATTAATGATAGATTCTCTATATATAGGACTTTTGTAAATAAATAATTTATCAAAATTAGTGAATTAATTACCTTTTTATAACTTCATAACATAATTTAATTTAATTTAATTTTTTAATGTTTATTATCAATCGAGGTACACACTTTGATTATGCGCAAAGTGTGTACGTCAAGACTAGTAAATTTAATAAGGAGAATTAAAAGGTGGGTCTATCCTCTTATTCTGTCTAAAGGAATAGAAAACTAGAGTTTAACACCCGATAAAATTATCAAAATACCTCTAGATGAGAGATGTGCGCACAAGAAAACTTCCCATGCGCCAATGGAAAATTCAAGATCGAATTTATGATCAACATGTAAAATTGAGTGAAAAATGGTCTCAGTTGATTTTTAGAGTAACCAGATCAAAAGATGATTTTTCGATGCGAAAAAGAGAACCAGTGAGGGTGCGCAATGGGTGTGTGATGCGCACCTACCACAGACCAACACTTAATTCTCTTAAGAAAAATTTCTATGGGATTAAAAAACTCGTTTGGAGAATTTTTGGCATAAAACATCCAAGTGCGCGGACCCCATGCTTCCGAGGTGAACTTTTTTTTTATTTCATGAGGGATATTTTAGACCTTCTCAATCCCTCCTAAACTTAAATCATGATTAAATAGGTCATTTTTAGTCAAAAAGTATTTTTTAAAATCATTCTAAAGCCTCTTACGCACAAATTAGATTAGAGTTCTTGAGAGAAGAAGACAAGAAGCGAGGGTTCCTGAGGTCGGGGTCGAGTTCGCGTGGAAGAATTACTTCATTCTTCAATTTCAGGTATGTAAGGCTACCTAAAATGTTGGACTGTGTTCATCCACGCGCCCCTTCGTCTACTTGAGTTAAGTTCATGAGTAAAAATTAAATAATGTAAATCCTGTGATCTTGGTTCTAAGTTCTTATACATGTTTGAGTCTATATGGATGTACATGAGTAAATTGATGAGTTGCATTGTTAAAAATCAAGAAATAGGAGCCTTAATCATATGTTTGATATCCTAACCTAAAACTAATTGCTTTTCTTGCATGCTAACTGAATTAAGATTATGCATCTAATTTTTTAAGCTGAGTAAGTTGAGCCCCAGAAGTACATTTTCTTGTTTCATATATGTATGTGATGAATACTTGTTATGTATTATTTGTTGAGCCTGGATGATATGATGTTTCTTGACCGTAATCAGAGAAGGTCTTACATGATGTGAGTTAGAGTCTTGAGTTGCATTTCATTGAGTTCCAATTCTAAGTTATGGAGTTACTTGAGAAAGTTGTTGTTGAGATGATTTGAGGTGAGTTTGAGTTGATGTTCATAAGCATATTTTAGTATTGGAAGGAGTATTGAACACCGAGTTAGATGATAGGAAACCCCGCAGAACTACATTACCAGCGTAGGATGGTCGTGCAGTTAACTTTGGCGACTCATGTCTCAATAAATGGACACTTTCTTAGGATCCAAGAGAGAGGGAGAGGTTGACGTCCTTTACCTTAGCAAGTTAGGACGGGTGTGGCAATGACATTGGCATCGTTGTGCATTACCAAAACTCATGGTGGTGGAGAGTTATGTCGGTTAGAGAAACTTCCAAGCAACACTTTAGTTAACGTATCATGATTTTTAAATCGAGTTGCATTAAATATTGAGTCTAAACCTAAAGCATGGTTTCAAAACTTTAAACTTGAATAATTTATCTGAGTTAAGTTATGAGGTGGATGAGTTGGGTCTTGAGTCGAGTTAGTTGATTTGAGTCTGAGCCATATCTGTTTCTTAAGCTATTTTACATATCAATATATGTAATGTACTGATGCCTATTTGGGCTTGCATCATTAATGATACAGACGCAGGTGATAAAGGACTTTAGCAGGTGCATCGTTGAGGTTCAAAGTTCCTGAGTTACAAAGTTGGAGAGCCTTCCTTGGCTTCCGGAGGAGCCTTTCTTTTATTTTACTATTATTTCTATTTTCTTTGAGTTGGGTAGCAATGGCTTGTCATGGTACCGTCTAGATATTTAGAAGTAGAGGCTTCATAGAGCTTGAGTAGAGCTTCATTGAGTATTTTACTTTCTAGACTTGATTTATTTTAGAGATTATTTTATGATATTTTTATCTTTGCCTTAATGCTTTTATTTGAGTATTCTTCCATTGTTGAGTAAGATGTGACAATGAGGCCAGGTGGTTCTCTTGGGAAATCGACAATGGTTCTTCAAGTGCTGGTCATGCCGGGAGTACCCTATCGGACCCTAACAAACCTTGTATTAGAGCAGAGAGCTCAAGTGTCCTAGGGAGTCTATGAAGCCGTGTCTAGTAGAGTCTTATTTATGGGTGTGTTGCACACCACACTTTATAAGCAGGAGGGTATATGACATTAGGAATGGTTACACTTCTTTGGTATTCTGAGTTTGTGCGATAGAGTTTAACACTATAAAACTCTTTTCTGATTTGTGCATTGCATATTTTCATATCATGCCTCCTAAACGTACTGCTTCCTAACAAGATTCCTCGACCCTAAACTCTGAGAATCCCCTACTAGAGGTCCTTACTCATATAAGGACAAGATGATGGGGTCGACCTGGAAGAACTGCTGTCGTTCTGCAGGCGCCTCCTGCTCAACTAGCCCCCACCTCAGAGCCAAACCTTAAGGGAGCTATTACGATGCTCACCCAGCTAGTGGTCTCCCAGAATAGTAGCCGAGGTATACAATCCTCTAGCTCTAGCTCTCAAGAGCCTACTGCTGCAAGGAGGCTTAGAACTTCTTGAGGATGAACCCGCTAGTGTACACGGGGTCGAAGGTTGATGAGGAACCACAGAACCTCATCAATGAGATGTGTAAGGTTCTAAAGGCTATGCATGCAACCGTGTTTGAGGGATTTGAACTTAAATCTTATTAGCTTAAGAATGTGGCCAACGTCTGGTATAACCAATAGGAAGATAGTTTAGTGGAGGATGTTGAGCCTACTAAGTGGAGTGAGTTTGAGAGTAATTTCCTCGATCACTTCTTTCTTCAAGAGTTGAGCGAGGCAAAGGTTGAGGAGTTTATGAACCTGAAGCAAGAGGGATTTACTGCCAAAGAGTACAGCCTCACCTTTATTAAGTTGTACAGATATGCCCAGAGATGGTCCAAAATATAAGAGCAAGGATGAGAAAAATTATGTCTGGGTTGGGTAAATATGTGAAAAGGGAGTGTAAGGCAGCGTTGCTCATCCCAGGTATAGATATCTCCAGAATCATGGTTTATGTCCAGCAAACTGAGGAGGATAAAAAAAGACAAAGAAAAGCATTTGAGTAAGAAAGCCAAGTCAACAGGGCATGAGCCTAGCCAGCACAACCAGGATAAAGGAGATAGGTCTTACTTGCAAAAGAGGCATTCAGGGTATGCACCATCATCTGCCAGTGCACTGACTCCAAATAACAGGTATGATCAAATATCCCAAGGTTAGTTGAACTTTAGAGCATAAGGCTTGCAGGCCAGTGTGACTCTTGGCTCGAAAGGGAAACCACCTTGTGGGAAGTGCAACAGGATGCATTTGGGAGAATTGCAAAGAAGGAGGAAATGACTGCTATAAGTATGGCCAGGTATGTCACTTTCTGAGAGAATGCCCACTTTGGGGCAATAAGGCACAACCTTCGACTATAGTGCCACCAATCAAAGGTAACCAGAGGGGTGCTATACCAGGGACAAGCAGAGGAATGAACCGTCTATATGCAATGAGGAACAGACAAGACCAAGAGGTTGCACTAGATGTCGTGATGGGTATGCTTCGAGTCTTTATCTTTGATTATTATGCTCTACTTGATCCAGGGGCAACAATGTCCTTTGTGACACCATATGTGGCGAAAAAATTTGAGGTTTCTCTTGAATGTTTAGTTGAGCTTTTCCCTCTTTCTACTCCTGTTGGCGAGTCTATCATAGCCAAGATAGTCTATAGGGATTGCGTAGTGTCTATCTACCATATGGATACTTTTGTTGATTTGATTAAGTTAGAGATGGTTAACTTTAATGTAATCCTTCGTATGGCTGGCTTCACGTCTGCTAGGCCTCTATTGACTGTATAACTCAAATCGTCAAATTTCAGTTTCCAAATGAGCCCCTTATAGATGGAGGGGAGATTCTGTTGCATCTATGGGAAAGTTTATTTCTTATCGTAGATCTAGAAAGATAATCTCTAAAGGGTGAATCTACCATCTCATGCAAGTTATGTATGATGATGTTGAGCCTTTTTCTGTTGAGTCAGTCTCGATTGTAAGTGAGTTTCCTGAAGTATTTCCCGAGGATCTACCTGGAGTCCCTCCTGATAGGGATATTGACTTTGGAATTAATGTTCTTGATGATATCCAGCCTATCTCAATTCTACCTTATAGGATGGCCCCTGCTGAGTTGAAAGAGTTGAAGAAATAATTGATGAATTTGTTAGATAAGGGCTTTATCAAGCCAAGTGTTTCTCCTTGGGGTGCTCCCATCCTATTAGTGCAAAAGAAAGATAGGACTCTTAGAACGTGCATCAACTATAGGCAACTGAACAAGGTCACTATAAAGAATAAATATTCTCTCCTAAGATAGATGATCTATTCAACCAACTTCAAGCTACCTGTTCTTTTTCAAAGATAAACCTCAGATTTGGTTACCATCAGTTAAAGGTGAGGCAACATGACATTCCAAAGATAACTTTTAGAACTAGGTATGGCCATTTTGAGTTCTTTGTCATGTCCTTTGGGTTAACTAATATACTTGCAACCTTCATGGACTTGATGAATAGGGTGTTCAGATGATACCTGGATATATTTGTGATTGTGTTCATCGATGACATTTTAGTGTATTCGAAAGATGAGGAGAATCATGCCAATCACCTCAGAGTTGTCCTTCAAACTCTCAAGGACCATGAGTTATATATGAAATTCTCAAAGTGCGAGTTTTTTCTTAAGCCAGTGGCCTTCCTAGGCCATGTTGTTTCTAGTGATGGTATTCGAGTAGATGCCAGAAGATTGAAGTAGTTAAGAAAGGGACTGACCAACCTCCCCAACTCAAGTAAGAAGTTTCTTCGGTTTGGCAGGCTACTATCGCAAATTTGTTTACGGATTTTCTTCCCTATCTGTACCATTGACCAAGTTGACTTAGAAAAAGGTCAAGTTTCAATAGTCTGATGAATGTGAGAAGAGCTTCCAAGAGTTGAAGAGTAAATTGACTACTACACCAGTTTTAACTTTACCTGATGGGACAGAGGACTTTGTAATATATTATGACATGCTAAGAGTTGGTTTGGGTTGTATGCTGATGCAGAATGGGAAAGTGATAGACTATTCTTCTAGACAACTTTAGGTTCATGAGAGAAACTATCTAACCATAATCTTGAGATGGCATTGTTGGTGTTTGCACTTAAAGTCTGGCACTACTATTTATATGGAGTGCATGTGGATGTGTTCACTAACCACAAGAGCTTGCAGTATGTCTTCAGTCAGAAAGAGCTCAAGCTATGATAGAAAAGATGGTTAGAGTTGCTCAAGGATTATGACATGAGCATCTTTTACCACCCAGGTAAAGCTAAATTGTTGTTAATGCTCTTAGTAAGTTGTCTATAGGTAGCACGACTAATGTTGAAGAAGGAAAGAAGGAGTTAGTGAGGGAAGTGCATTGATTGGCTTAACTGGCAGTTCAACTTGAGGAGAATGTTTAGGGATAAGTCAATGTTCAAAATGGGTATGCATCATCTGTAATAGTGAAGGTAAAAGAGAAGAAGGATCGAGATCTTGTCATACTCTAATTAAAGGAGGTTTTTCACAAACAGAAAGTGATGGTCTTCTTCAAAGAGGGAGATGGAGTGTTGAGATACCAGAGTAGACTGTGTGTTCCAGATGTTGATGGCATTCGAGAAAGAATCATGGCTGAAGCCCATAGCTCAATATATTTCATTCATACTAGATCTACCAAGATATACCACGACTTAAAGAAAATTTATTTGATAGGGTAGAATGAAGAGTGATATTGCTGAGTTTGTTTCTAAGTGTCCAAATTGTCAACAGATCAAAGTTGAACATCAAAGGCCATGCGCATTGACATGAAACTTTGAGATCTCTGAGTGGAAGTGGGAGATGATCAACATGGACTTCATTGCTGGTTACTAAGGTCTCGAAAGCAACATGATTCAATATGGGTGATTATTGATAGGATGACCAAATCAGTGCACTTCGTGGTAGTCAAGATGACTAATACTGCAAAAGAGTATGCCAAGTTGTAGATCAAAGAGATTATAAGGTCGCATGGAGTTCCCTTATGCATTATCTCATACAGAGGAGCTCAATTCACCTCCCAATTTTGGAGACTTTTCTAGAAGGGATTGAGTACTATAGTGAATTTGAGTCAAGTCTTTCATCCACAGACAGATGGCCAGGCAGAGCGTACCGTTTAGACATCAGAAGATATGTTGGGAGCCTGTATTCGTAACTTTAAAGGAAATTAGGATGACCATCTTCCATTGATTGAATTTGCATATAATAATAGTTATCATGCAAACATTCAAATGGCTCTCTATTAGGCCTTGTATGGGAAGAGATATAGATCACCTATTAGGCAGTTTAAGGTTGGAGAAGCCAAATTAATTGGACTTGATCTTGTCCATCAGTCAATGGAGAATCTGAAGGTCATTAAAGAAAGGTTGAAGACTGCATAGAGCTACTAGAAATCTTACATCGATATAAGGAGAAGAGACTGAAAGTTCGAGATAAAAGATTGGGTGTACTTGAAAGTGTCACCCATGAAGGGTGTCATGAGGTTTGGGAATAAAGGGAATTGAGTTCTTGCTATATTGTCCCTTATTAGATTGTGAAGAGCATTGGGAAGGTTGCTTATGAGTTAGAGTTACCCTCAGAGCTAGACGCGATTCATCTGGTATTTCATCTCTCAATGTTAAAGAAATGCTTGGGAGATCCTACCTTGGTAATCCTCGTTAAGAGCATTAGAGTGAAGGATAACTTGTCTTAAAAAGATATCCCAATCCAAATCCTTGATCATCAGGTTCACAAGTTGAGAACTAGAAAGATTGCCTCAGTCAAGGTCCTATAGAGAAATCAATTCGTTGAGGAAGCCACGTGGGAAGTTAAGAAAAAGATGAGAGCCAAATACTCGAATCTATTCATGCCTGGTGATAAGACTGTTGAAGGTAATGTTCTTACACTTGACTTAATTGATTTTTCTATTCTTGAGTTGAAGTGTCTAGTCTTGAGTCTGAGTAGAGTTTATTGAGGTTAAGGATGAGTCAGGAGTTTTACATTATTGAGTGAGTGCTGAGGTGAATCCTGAGTCTATTCGTGCCTTGAGGTCCATTCCACTTTTTATTCGAGGATGAATGATTCTAAGAGAAAGATGATATAACACCCTGTAAAATTATCAAAGTATCCCTAGATGAGAGATGTATGCATAACGAGTCTTCCCATGCTCCGATGGCAAATTCAAGACTAGATTTGCGATCAATATGAAAATTAAGTGGGGGACTGGTCTCGATTGGGTTTTAAAGTAGCCAGATCAAAAGATAATTTTTTAAGGCAAAAATAAGAACTAGTGAGAGTGCGCGATAGGTGTGTGATGCGCATCTGCCGCCGACCAACACTTAATTTTGTTGCAAAAATTTTCTACCAAATTAGAAAACTCGTTCAAAGAATTTTAGGCGAAAAACACCTAAGTGCAACAGGGTACGCGTCGCAGACCCCAAGTTTTTGAGGCGAACCTTTTTCTTTTATTTCATGAGGGGCATACTAGACCTTTTACAACCCCTCCTAAACTTAAACCATGATTAAATAGGTGATTTTTAGTCGAAAAGGTTTTTGTAAAATCATTCTAAAGCCTCTTACACACAAATTAGATTAGAGTTAAAGAAGTGAGGGTTCCTGAGCTCGGGGTCGAGTTCTTGTGGAAGAATTACATCATTCTTCAATTCCAGGTATGTAAGGCTACCTAAAGCATTGGATTGTGTTTATCCACGCGCTCCTTCGTCTACTTGAGTTAAGTTCATAAGTAAAAATAGAATAATGTAAATCTCGTGATCTTGACTTCTAAGTTCTTATACATGTTTGAGTCCTCATGGATGTACGTGATTAAATTGATGAGTTGCATTATTAGAAAATCAAGAAATAGGAACCTTAATCGTATGTTTAATATCCTAACCGTACAACTTATTGCTTTTCTTCTATGCTGACTAAATTAAGATTCTGGATCTAATTTTTAAACTAAGTAAGTTGAACCTGAGAAGTACATTTTTTTATTTCATATATGCATATGATGAATACTTATTATGTCTTATATGTTGAGCCTGGATGATATGATGTTATTTGACCATATTCGAGAGAGTCTTACATGATGTGAGTTAGAGTCTTGAGTTGCATTTCATTGTGTTCCAATTCTGAGTTATGAAGTTACTTGAGAAAGTTGGTGTTGAGATAATTTGAGGTGAGTTTGAGTTGATGTTCATAAGCATATTTTAGTCTTAAAAAGAGTATTGAGCACTGAGTTGGGTGAGAGAAAATACCCCAGAACTAAGTTGCCAGCGTAGAATGGTCGTGTAGTTAACTATGAAGGCCTATGTCCCAATAAATGGACATTCTCTTAGGATCTACGAGAGAGGGAGAGGTTGACGTCCTTTATCTTGGCAAGTTTTGGACGGGCATGGCAATAACGTTAACATCGTTATGCATCACCAAAACTCATGGTAGTGGAGAGTTATGTTGGTTAGAGTAACTTTCAAGCAATACTTGAGTTAACATATCATGATTTTTGAACCGAGTTGCATTAAACATTGAGTCTAATCCTAAAGCATGGTTTTCAAAACTTTAAACTTGAATCATTTATCTGAGTTGAGTTATGAGGTGGATGAGTTGGGTCTCAAGTCGACTTAGCTGAGTTTAGTTTGAGCCATATCTATTTCTTGAGCTATGTTACATACCAATATATTTCATATACTGATGCTCATTTGGGCTTACATCCTTGATGATGCAGATGTAGGTGATAGAGGACTTCAACAGGTGCATCATTGAGGTTCAGAGTTCCTGAGTTATAGAGTTGGTGAGCCCTCCTTGCCATCCAGAGGTGCCTTTCTTTTATTTTGCTTTCATTTCTATTTTAGTTGAGTTGGGTCTCCATGGCTTGTCATGGTACAATCTAGAAATTTAGAAGTAAATGCTTCATAGACCTTGGGTAGAGTATCATTTAGTATTCTTCCACTGTTGAGTAAAATATGATGATGAGGTTAGGTGGTTCTCTTGGGGAATCAATAATGGTTCTTCAAGTGTCGGCCGAGCCGAGGGTACCCGCCTGAAGCATGACATAGAGTAGTTTTTCTAGAAAGAAAGCAAGAAGCTCTGGTTTGTGCAATTTTCATTGAGCTTTGGAGACCTGAAAGTTAAACGCATTAAGTTGTAAATTAAATTGAAATTTCTTTTGAGATTGGTAAGTGGTACTTGCTTAACCTATTTTCTCATTATTACTAATTAAAATTTGGTTTTCCATGAGTAATATACCTTATAATGATTGTTAAAATCTTCAAAGGAAACATGTTGAGCAATATTAGAGTGAGGGTCGGTAGAATTGTATGTAAAATCTAAAATTTAAAATCTGCTATGAGAAATAGATCACATCCATGTTGCATTAGTGCGTATTTAATTTAATTGTTAGAGTAATCATTAGGCAATCATGATTCATGGGTTTAAGAACGTTTAAGAATTTAAAATATTCATTCTTGACTATGAAATAGTGCAACCTTTAGTTGCTGTCAAATTTTTCTTTCATCAATAATTATCTTATGTACTGTTTATCTTTTTCGGAATGTATAATTAGTGTATTAAGAAGTTGATTCACTTATTATTTTGTGGAGATGATTGTTATTGTTAATTTGTGGTTTAAGGGATGCACTATTAAGATTTAGCTCTAAGCTTAGAAGTTAGAAATATTGAGACTAGACCGTAACTAGCATAATTAACTTCGTTAATCAATATTTTGCATAGAATAAGGCAAGTGGGGGTTGTTGCTGCTGGTGTTGTACACGTGCAAGGTTATAGAATTTATCACTAGTGAGGTTAGTGAGACTTTAAGCTTTAATGCTTGTTTTTCAAATATGTTTTAAAAATATATTTTTCTCTGTATGGTCCATGTGTTGGGACAATTATGTGCTCGGCAAAATTAGTGTTCTTTGATCAGCCCCAAATATGCTATTTTATGAAGAATTCGAAATTGTTTTTTTAATTATAACATATTTATGACATGATGTTGGGTATCTTTCTTTATTATTGTAACATGGTTACTAGGGGCACACATAGATGCCGTAATATGTTAGGGACAAGCCCATGTTGTCATAATATATTAGGGGATTTATAGTCGTAGTATACATTTTGAGCATTATACATGATGTTTTGGTCTTTGTTAGAGTGCTTGGCTGATCTCCTACACTGTCGTTTATAAGAAATGGCAGTGTAGTTTGAGTTGGTACATATGGTGTCCTTTTTGAATAATTATTTAGACTTGTTGAGAATCATATTATGAAATATATTCTTATCCATATTAATTACATATCTATTTCATAGTTGTATTTTCTAATACTTGTTCCAGGAGTATTAAAGTAGCCAGTCAAGGATCTTATTAGATTATATTTACATATAGCTCACTCTTTACTTGCATGTCTATGCAAATACTATTGCATAGCGTGAGATTATTTGTTGATGAGTTTGCTCTTGTGCATTCTGTTACTGAGGCGATCCTTCCCATTATTTATGGAGGCTACTATTTCAGCTCCATCTATTTATAGATCATGTTTTGTTCTTTAGATATGCATGCACGACAGTTGAACTCATGTAACTCTATTAGATGCTTCATGATCTTATTGTGGGATTTGGGCTAGAGATATTTTGATAAATGATTATTTTCTTACATAAATTGATATACAATTTGGTTTGATATTTACTCCATTTTTTTTAGTATTGATGAGTTTTGGAGTTGCACATATTTTATCTTAGCGCTTAGGCAATTTGGATGAGTGTAAGAATGTTTGTTCTCCCGACAGATGCTGTTAGCGGGTGCAAGTCATATCTAAGGGGTACTTTGGGATTTCACAAAGTTAATATCAGAGAGTAGGCTTTATGTCTTGGGTCATGGAGCAATGTTGGTAGAGTGTTTTTTATGGGTATGTAGGTGCCCATACTTATGAACTTAAGGTTGGTAAACATTTAGGATATATTCTCTTTTTCATTCCTTGTTCATGCATTGAATTAAATAAAGTTTGAACTTTGAATGTTTTTCGCGGATGGCTAAAATGTATGGTTCTTCTGTTGTTTTACAATCCAATGCAGGTGTTAGATGTTGTGCAGGACATGGTACTACCTCCAATGGTAGTAAGAGTATGTCTCATCCTACTAGGACTCAAACTAGGGCACTTGCCACTCCTCAGTCGGGTGTTGTGATGTTTAAGGGATGTAGATAGCCCAAGGGTAGTTTGAGGCTTAAGACGTGAAACATTTGGCGGTTGAATTAGTGAAAATAACTTAGAATAAGGACAGAGCATTCAAACTAGGCTTCTAGCAGCCTAAAACAGATAAAAATAGTATGCCGATCGCATTTAAGACTAGTGAGCAGGTTCTTCTAAAAGTGTCATCTATAAAAAGTGTTATGAGATGGTAAGAAGGGCAAACTTAGTTCTTGATCTATTAGTCCATTCAATATTCTTTGGTATGTAAGGACAATGGCATATAGAGTTGGCTCTACCAACTAGCTTATTCAAAATTCATTCAGTGTCCATATTGAAGAAGTTCCATGGGGATGGAGATTATATCATCAAGAGAGACCCAGTCTTATTGGATAAGAATCTTCGGTATGAGGAAAACTAGTTGTAATTCTTGATTGGGATATCTAAAAGTTGAGGACCAAGGAGATTAAGTTAGAGAAGGATCAATGGGAGTATCCTTCGGTTGAGGAATCCTATTGAGATACTGGGAAAGACGTATGAGATAAGTATTCTCAGTTGTTCAATGATTTAGGTGTTGTAATTTTTGATTGGGATGTCTGAAAGCTGAGGACCAAGGAGATTAAGTTAGAGAAGTATCAATTAAAGTATCCTCCAGTTGAGGAATCCTCTTGAGATACTAGGAAAGACACATGTGATAAGTATCCTCAGTTGTTCAACGATTTAGGTACTACTTTGTACATACCTTAGCCCAGTTTTCCTACTTTGATCACTCGAAGATCAATGAGTAATGAGTAAATTGGTATCTATTTTGACGAGTGGTCTCTATCTTTATGGATAGATAGATCGGGAAGGGAATTGGGCCAGAAAACTCTTAAGTAGTAACTTGAAAATTTTGAACCTAGAGAAGACTTAGATGAAATCTATGTCAGTTGAAGTTTGATATGCTGTCAAAATATAACTCTTTTGATGCTTATTATTTAGAATTTTGTATGTTCTCAATGCGATAGTAGTAGGTTTTATGCGCTTTTATGTTTGTTTTGCAGGATTTCAGGGTTGACACTATTTTTGGGCAAAGTGTTCAGTAGTTGCTGAAGTTGAAGATCCACAAGACCCTTTACAGACCGTAGAGTATTGTATAAGCCATAAAGGAGGTTTTGTGTACAGTTTCAATGAAAGGTGTATTTCTAAAGTTGAGTCTATGAACATGCAGAGGAGTCGTACAAGACTTTATGAGTCGTAGATTCAGTCTCGTACCCTAAGGATCAGAGGATGAGGACTTTCTGAAATTTCATCAGACGAAACCCCCTACGGGCCATAGAACCTTTTATGGACCATAGAAGGGTGTCATAGAATATAAGTCCAGAGTTGAAGCAACAGTTCACAAAGGCCTGACTACGAGCTGTAAAGTGTTATACAACCCATAGAGCACCTCGTAGAGCCTGCCAACCTAGTTGTCCTATTTTGTTTTGGATTTGTATATTAAACACTATAAATAAGTTTTTTAGGTTATTTTTCAAAGATAATGAAGGGAAAACAGAAAAGAAACATTATAGAGTTTGAGAAACACTTATAAATATTTATTTCATCTTCTAGTTTCAATCTTGTGATTCTTATTAAAGAGTTGGATTTTCTTGTACTTAATTCTATCATATAAGTGTCAATTATGTTATTCAAATTCATAAGTCTTGCATTTACTCTAATCATGAGGAGCTAAATCCATAACTAGGGTTGTTGGAACCCAAAACCATGAAGAATTAACAAGGTAAAACTAGATAATTCATAATTCTTGAAAAATGTGCATGTATGTATTAATTAATTCTCTTTATTTTGAATGCTTTCTAGTGGTGGACGATATTAGAAGATGACTAGTGTTAATGACTGGATCAAGTTAGTAATGAATAGGAAAAGAGATTAATTAAAAAGATTCGATCCATGTTTCTCATCTAATCAACCAAATTGGCTAAGGGGAGGTTGTACTGGGACAATATGTAAGGATTGGTAACGTCACACTACTGGGATGGACCAAATCATATAGTAAAATTCACCTCTCTCCTGGGCCAAATGGTTTGGTGAACTCAACTTACCGTTCTATATGCTACAGACTGAAAAAGAATTTGATTATCTAGTAATACCGAGTTAGGGAATCATGGGGAACACAATACCCTAGTTTCTCTTCATATTGGTTAAACACTTTTCTTAGCTTAGCATTACTTTTGCTAATTTTTATACCCCCCCCCCTTTAGGGAGATAAGTTGGTTAATACACCGGAATTGTAATTGAATTCTTCAAAGTCTATCTTATTCCCTAGGGATTGACCCTAACCTTGGTTAGGTTATATATCTTGACAACGACCACTTTATCCTAAAAAAAGAGATGTAGTCCGGGCAACATCAAGATTTTAGCGTCGTTATTGGGGAATACATCTTGACTTGTCTAATTCAAGTAATTTGAAAATTAATCCTTATTTTCCTCATTTTATGTTTTTGTTGTTTTTGTTTTCTTTTAGGGTATAAGTGTAGTGTGTGCCCAACACGCAAAGTCAAGACATACCCTTGATTCTATTCGACACAGAGATCCAGAGAAGACTAAGAAGAATGGCCCAAGATAATGCAAACAACGCGACAAATGCGGCTCTGAATCGAAATGAGAATGAGAATTATAAATAATGACAACTTACCTCTTCTTGAGGAGATTGCTCCATAGCCACAAGACTTTAATGCTGAAGCTTATAAGTGGAATCATTATCGGTTGAACCTATGGCTATGGAGTTTACTGGAGCTGTTGTGTTACCACCACTACCGGCGGACACAAAGTTCGTGATTTTGAGTGGGTTTCTTTGGATACTGCGAAATCGTGGGTTGTTCATGGGCGTATCATCAGAGGATACGCATAGCCACCTACTCAACCTACCCCAAAAAGTGCCCAAAAATGTGTCTCGAAATGCCCAGAATTTTAAATTCCATATAACTAAAAATAGGTGCACGATATCAAAAATTTGACTTCATACTCTTTCAAGGGGTCAAAAATAGGAGGATCGGGGTCTAACCCCGATTTAAGTGCAAACGATTAGCAATTTCAATTTTCATAATTTTTCTTATCCAGAATGGATTCGCGATAGCACCACAATATGTAGCTATCGCGAGTATGTGTTAATTTGTCCTTCGCGACAGGTTTGCATCATGGACCAGATGCGTACCTGTGTATTTTGTTGCCAATGATTTCTATCTCTGTCTAAGGCTTTTGGATCTTAGGCCCAAGTGTTCCCAAATGTGATTTTACCTATACTTAGCGTTATTTCACCCTCATATCATCCTAAACATTTTCCAATACTCACTCAAACACTTAGCCATATTTCCACTCCAAAATGCATGTCTCAAAACCCTCATCCAAAACTAAAGATTTCCTTCAAGCTTCAAGCCTCCATTTTCAATCAACATCAAGAACTTCTTTAAATCTACGGTATGTGGGTTTTAGCCATTGGGTCCTTTCACTCATGGTGCCCTAATCTCCTTTTTACTCAATTTGCATAATTTAAAGTTAATTTTACAAATGGTTTTATTATTATGGACATGTCTATGAACTATGTTAAAGCTAGATAAAGTTGTGACTATTTTGCCATGTTTTGAGCTATGAATCTTGGATCTAATGTAAGATTTGATGAGGGGTTTTGTTGTATATAGCGTGAGGATATTACCAAGTATCTATTGAAGGTTTACAAAGGATATTCTAGCATGATTTCATCTCTAAATTTCATGGTTTTATACTTCCATTTCACACCATCTAAGTGTTTGTGAAAATGTCTGGTTATGGTTTCTTGAGGAATTGAAGGTCCAAAGCATGAGATATGATATGATTGATTTTATGATGATGAAATGAAATATGAATATGATAAATCCTATATAAAGTGTTGCATTAGACTATGCACAATCCAGGGGGTCTAGGAACCCGGATAACCAAGATGGGGGTTTGTACTCATCAACCGAGGGAAGGGTTTGTACTTCTCCACCTAGTGATGGGGTGGCATCATCAGTAACCGAGTTGGGGGTTTGTACTCATCAATCGAGTGAAGGGTTAACATCCTAGGTGATGGGGCGACATTATCACCAACCGAGTGAAGGGTTAGTACTTCACCACCTAAGTGATGGGGCGGCATCATCACTAACCTACCAAGGGGTTTGTACTTTGGAAATCTAGTTTGGTCTATTCTACACATATGATATCTTATATGAGAATGAGTTATTAAGCATGTTTTATTTTAGCATTGAGCTTACATATCATATTATTATATATTGTCTATTGGCTATTGCTATGCATTTAGATTATGATGTCTATCTCTTGTTGCATTGCATCCTACATACTTAGTACATTCAAACTTGCTAACGCAAACTCTTGCCTATATGATATCATCATGTAGGGACCGGTACTCAAGTTGATCATCCTCTTTCTCCACGTGGCTAGATATATAATACTCATACTTGTGGTGAGTTCTCCACTTCGAGGACCTTAGTATATATTGCTCTTATTATGTATTGAGACAATCTTCTTTATTTCTATTTTGACTATAAGGGTGAGCTGGGTTGCTTTGTCTTGGCCTCCGCTCTTATCTATGTATGGAGGTGTTTATTGGACATGTTATGTATCAATATTAAGAGCCTCAACTCTATTATTCTTGATGTCTATGATATGAGCTTGACTCTTGTCTCTTGATTATGATATTGTGCAAGCTTTCACCTTAGTCTATTGCCCCCTATTCTTACTCTTTTATGTTGTGTCTATTGCTTCCATGACCAAGGATATGTAATGAATTTCTAAGAGGCTTGCTTAGGGTCCCTATGGGTTCCCTTGCATCGTGTCACATCTAGGCCCTAGGCTTGGGTTGTGACACCTATATAATGTTACATTTGTCTGCAATAGTGTGATGGGAACACAAAATATGACTGTAGATGTTATGGGACTTTTTACCTTCCTATTGTCTATTATAGGCAATGCAGTGCTCTGGCTATCCAAGCTCCCGTAGGTTTGATCACCTGTTGGGCTGAGTTGCAAAAGGCAGGTATTTCTCTAGATCGAAGAATCTCAAGTTGAAGGACCAAATCAACGACTTTGAGCAACTTCCTTGTGACTCAATTAGTACTACATGGGGTTCACAAAGTGCTTGAGGAGTGTCCGAGACCTAGGGTAAGGGAGTTCATGAGGATGCATCCTCCAGTTTTCTCTGGGTTAAAGGTAGATGAAGATCTATAAGAGTTTATTGATGAGCTTTACAAAATTTTGAATATCATAGGTATTGGGCTGAATGAAAAGGCGGAGTTGGCGGCGTACCAATGCAAAGGAGTTGCTCAAATATGTTATGACCAATAGAAGAGTGAGAAGGGGATTGGTAATGTGGTGCTTTAGGAGGAGTTCGAATTGGCTTCCTTAATCGAATTTTCCCTCTTGAGCTTAGGGAAGCAAAGTTAGTAGAGTTTATAAACTTGAAACAAGATGTTATGAGTGTAATGGAGTATGCCCTCAAATTTAATCAAGTTTCAAAGTATGCTCCTAATTTTGTGTCCGATCCTAGATCTAGGATGAACAAGTTTGTTAAGGGGGTCTCCGACTTGGTAAGTGAAGAATATAGGTCTGCCATACTAATTAATGACATGGACTTGTCTTGGTTAATAACATATGTCAAGTAAATGGAGGAGGAGAAATTGAGAAAGAGAAGGGAGCATGAGGCCAAGAGGGCTTGGTTTGAGGGTAAATTCCAAAAGAGTACTAGATTTCATCAAGGCCAAGGGCCTTCTCATGCTACTAATCAGGGGTTCGCCAATGACTTCACTAGGCTTCAAGGTGTTGGTGGTGTGGCTCCTATGGATGTATGCCCTAGATGTGAGAAGAGTCATAATGGCCCATGTTTAAAGGGCTCTAATGCATGCTTTAGTTATGGGAGCTTGGTCACAAGAAGATAGATTGTCCAAGAAACCGTGGCAAGGTTCGGGGTACAAGTACGATTCCATTGGGTAGAGGTGGTCCTCAAGGTGGTGCCCCAAAGCACAACTGGTTTTATGCATTACACGGGAGGCAAGGGATTGGTGAGGTCTTCGATGTTATTATCGGTATGTTGAAAATCTTTGACTTTGATGTATACGCTTTAATTGATTCGAGTGACACTCTTTCCTTTGTTACCCTTTTTGTTGCTAAAAAGTTTCATGTTGACCCCGAGTTGTTGCATGAGTCATATGAAGTGTCTCTTCATATTGGTGCCTCTATTGTTGCTAGGAAAGTTTCTAGAAGTTGTCCTATTTGTATTTTGCATAAGTTGTTGTCTTGTGATCTTGTTGAATTAGACATAGTAGATTTTGATGTCATTCTTGGAATGTATTGGTTGCATGCCTACTATGCTTCTGTTAATTGTAGAACCCGTAGGGTCAAGGTTCAATTCCCTAATGAACTTGTCCTTAAGTGGGAAAGTCAAGATGCGGTGGTCAAGGGTAGATTCATTTCATGTATTAAAGCCCATAAATTGATTTCTAAGGGGTGTTTGTATCATCTTGTGAAGGTTAAAGATGTGAAGTCCAAAGTCCCTTCCATTGAGTCGGTCTTGATTGTAAATGAGTTTCTTGATATATTTCCAAATGACCTTTTCAGTGTCCCTCCCGAAAGGGAGATAGATTTTGGCATTGATATCCTTCCTGATACTCAACCTATCTCCATTCCCTCTTATTGTATGGCCCCGACAGAATTGAAAGAGTTAAAGAAACAATAGAAAGATTTGTTGGAGAAGGAATTTATTAGACCTAGTCAATCACCTTGGGGTGCTCTAGTATTGTTTGTAAAGTAGAAGGATGGGTCACTTAGAATGTGCATTGACTATCGGCAACTAAATAGGGTCACCATCAAGAATAGATACCGCCTCCCAAGGATTGATGACTTATTTGACCAATTGCAAGGGGCTAGCTTCTTCTCTAAGATTGATCTTCGATCCGTATATCATCAAGTAAGGGTGAGGAAGTGTCATATTCCCAAGATGGCCTTCCGAACTAGATATGGGCATTATGAGTTTGTTGTGATGTCTTGTAGGTTGACCAATGCATCGGTCATCTTCATGGACCTACTAAATAGGGTCTTTAAACCTTACATTTATTCCATTGTTGTGTTCTTCATTGCCGATATTTTGATCTATTCATATAGTAGGGAGGAGCATATGAGGCATTTGAGGGTTGTGTTGCAAAAGTTGAGGGAGGAGAAATTGTATATCAAATATGACAAGTGTGAATTTTAGTTGAAGGAGGTTGCATTCTTGGGTCATGTGGTGTTTGGGGATGGCATAAAAGTGGATCCTAAGAAAATTGATTTGATTAGAAATTGGCCTAGACCATTGACTCCATCAGATATTATGAGCTTCTTGGGCCTAGCTAGTTATTATAGAAGGTTTGTGAATGGGTTCTCCTTCATTGCTTCCCTATGACAAAATTGACTCAAAAGAAGGTTAAGTTTGTATGGACCGATGAATGTGAGAAGAGCTTCCAAACAATAAAAGAAGAGCTTGTGTCCACTCCTATATTATCACTACCAGATGGGCTTGAGGGATTTGTGGTGTATTGTGATGCTTCTTAGGTTGGTTTGGGTTGTATGTTGATGCAAAATGGTAAGGTCATGGCTTATGCTTCTAGATAATTCAAGGTACATGAAAGGAACTACCCTACCCATGATCTGGAGTTCGCCGCCATTGGGTTTGCATTAAAGATTTGGCATCATTACTTGTATGGGGTGCATTTGGATATGTTCACCAATCATAAAAGCCTCCAATATGTCTTTTCTCAAAGGGATCTCAACTTGAAGAAAAGGAGGTGGTTAGAACTTCTTAAATACTACGATATGAGTGTGCACTATCATCCGGTAAGGCAAATATGGTGGCAGATACTTTGAGTAGGGTGTCTATGGGTAGCTTAGCCCATGTTGATGGTTGTGATGGGGAGATGGCTAGGGAGGTGCATTGATTGGCTAGACTGGGGGCTAGGTTGGAAGAGGTTGGTGATGATGGTGTGGTTATTCTTGATGGGTCTAAGTCTTTATTAGTTGATGAAATGATAGCAAAACAAGATCTTGACTCTTCCTTGCTTGAATTGGAGGCCTTTGTGAAAGAGGGCAAAATAGAGATTTTCTCCTAAGGGGGAGATGGTGCCCTTAGGTATCAAGGTAGGTTGTGTGTGCTTTGTGTTGATAGTTTTAGGAAGAAGATTCTTGATGAGGTCCATAATTCTTCTTATTCTATCCACCCAGTTCCACCAAAATGTACAGAGAGTTGAGAGATGTGTATTGGTGGGGAGGCATGAAGAGGGACATTTCAAGTTTATTTTCGGTTTCCATAGTTGTCAACAATCAAAGCCAAATATCAAAGGTCGGGTGGCCTAACCCAAGATATAGAGATTCCTACTTGGAAGTGGGAGGTGATTAATATGGATCTTGTTGTTGGGTTGCCCAAGACTAGAAAAGGTTCTTATTCCATTTTGGTAGTGGTTGATAGGATGATGAAATTGGCTCACTTTCTACCGGTTAAGACCACATATGAGGCTGAAGAGTATGCAAGGTTGTATATCCATGAGTTGGTGAGGTTGCATGGGGTTCCTTTGTCCATCATATCGGATCATGGTTCACAATTCACTTCACACTTTTAGAGGTCTTTTCAAAGGGGTCTTGGTATAAAAGTTCATCTTCCACTCTCAAATGGATGGACAAGCCAAAAGAATAATTCAAACGCTTAAAGATATGCTTAGGACATGTGTATTAAAGTTAAGAGGTAGTTGGGATGATCATCTTCCTTTGATTGAGTTTGCCTACAACAATAGCTACCACTCTAGCATCGGCATGACTCCTTTTGAGGCTCTTTATAGGAGATGTTTTAGATCACCGGTTGGTTGGTTTAAGGTTGGAGAGGTGGCTTTATTGGGACCAGACCTGGTTATGGAGGCTCTTGAGAAGGTTAGGATGATAAGGGAGAGATTGAAGATAGCCCAAAGTCGTCAAAAAATCCTATACCGATGTGAGAAAAAGAGACCTTAAATTCAAAGTGGGTGATTGGGTTTATCTGAAGGTTTCTCTAATGAAAGGTATGGTCCATTTTGGTAAAAAGGGGAAGTTTAGTCCAAGATATGTTGGTCCTTATGAGGTCTTGAAGAGGATTGGTAAGGTAGCTTATGAATTGAAGTTGCCTAGTGAAATGAATTTGGTTCATCCAGTGTTCCATATCTCTATGTTGATAAAATGTGTTGGTGATCCGAATGCTATTGTGCCTTCTGATGTTATGGGTATTATTGAGGATAACTTGACTTATGAGGAGGTTCTAGTTCAGAGCTTGGATAGACAAGTGAAGAGATTGAGGAAGAAGGAGCTGGTCTCCATTAAAGTCCTTTGGAGAAACCAACAAATCAAAAGTGCTACTTTGGAGGCCAAAGCGGGCATGCAAAAGCGGTATCCTTATCTTTTCCACTCCACTGAAGCCTAAGGTACCAATTCTAAGTCCACTATATGAATTCAAGTCTTATATTTCGGCCCCTATGTCATTCATATGTATTCATATTGAAGTTGACAAATTTATGATGATTTTACACTTATGTTGAGGTTGTGAAAATGGTGTTTAAATATAATGTTGCATTCTTGTTTGGGCTGATTTATTCTTGATTACTCTTGTTTTGTACGTCTCTTTTACATTCGGGGACGAATGTTACCAAGGGGAAGATATTGAAATGAGCCCAAAAAGTGCCCACAAATATGTCTCAGAATGCCAAAATTTTAAATTCTATATATCTCAATATTCATGCCCAATATCAAAAAATAAAACTTCATATTCTTGTTCAAGGGGTCAAAATTAGGGATAGAGGGTTAAACCCCGATTTAAGAGCAAACGATTAGCACTTTTAGTTTTTGAAATTTTTTATCCAGAATCGATCTGCGACACGCAGGTGTCACAGATACGTGTTAATTTTGGCCTCCACGGTAGGTCCGCGATAGGTCCGCATCATGGACTAGATGTGGACCTGTGTATTTTGTTGCTAGTGATTTCTATCTCAATCCAAGGGTTTTGGATCTTGGGCCCAAGTATTCCCAAATGTGTTTTTGCATATACTTAGCCTTATTTCATCCACATGTCATCCTAAATATTTCCCAATACTCACTCAAATACTTAGCCATACTTTCACTCCAAAATTCAATTCTTAAAAGCCTCATCCAAAACTAAGGATTTCTTTCGAACTTCAAGCCTCCATTTTCAATCTTCAACAAGAACTTCTTCAAAGCTAAGGTATGTGGGTTTTAGCTATTGGGTTCTTTCACCCATGGTGCCCTAATGTCCTTTTTACACAATTTGCATGATTTAAAGTTGATTTTACAAATGGAATTACTATTATGAACATGTCTATGAACTATGTTAAAGCTGGGTAAAGTTGTGGCTGTTTGCTATGTTTTGAGCTATAAATCTTGGATCTAATGTAAGTCTTGATAAGGGGTTTTGATGTGTATTACTTGAGAGTGTTACCAAGTATCTACTGAAGGTTTTACATGGGAGTTTCTTGCATGATTTCTTCTCTAAATTGCATGATTTTATACTATCATTTCACACCATCTAAGTGTTTGTTAAAATGTCCGGTTATAGTTTCTTAAGGAATTGAAGGTCCAAAGCATGAGATATGATATAATTGATGGTATGATGATGAAATGAGTTTATGTATATGATAAATCCTATATAAGGTATTATATTAGACCATGCCCAATCTAGGGGGTCTAGGAACCTGGATAACCTAGAGGGGGGTTTGTACTCATCAATCGAAGGAAGGATTTGTACTTCTCCACCTAGTGATGGGGCGGCATCATCACTACCCGAGTTGGGGGTTTGTACTCATCAACCGAGTAAAAGGTTAGTACTTTATCACTTAGGTGATGGGTCGACATCATCACCAACGTGAAGGGTTAGTACTTCACCACCTAAGTGATGGGCGTCATTATCACTAACCTATCAAGGGGTTTGTACTTTGGAAATCTAGCTTGGTCTATTCTACACATATGATATCTTATATGAGCATGAGTTATTAAGCATGTTTTACTTTAGCTTTGAGCATGCACACCATATTGTTATATTGTATCTATTGCCTATTGCTATGCATTTAGATTATGATGCCTATCTCTTGTTACATTACATCCTACATACTTAGTACATTCAAACTTACAAATGCATACTCTTGCCTACATGATATCACTATGTAGGGATCGGTACTTAAAGTTGATTATCTTCCTCCTTCACATAGCTAGATCAATACTACCCAAGCTTGTGAGGAGTCCTCTACTTAGAGGATCTTAGTCTATGTTGCTCTTATTATGTATTGATACAATCTTCTTTATTTCTATTTTGACTATGAGAGTGTGCCCAGTTGCTTTGTCTTGTCCCCGCTCTTATCTATGTATTAGAGATGTTTGTTGGATATGTTATGTATCAATGTTAAGAGCCTTGACTCTATTGTTCTTGATGTCTATGATATAAGCCTGACTCTTGTCTCTTGATTATGATGTTGTGCAAGCTTTTTCCTTAGTCCCGTTGCCCCCTATTCTTACTCTTTTATATTGTATCTATTACTTCGGCGACCAATAATGTGTAATGATGTTCTAAGAGGCTTGCTTGGGGTCCCTATGGGTTCCCTTGCACCATGTCATACCTAGTCCCTAGGGTTAGGTCGTGACACCTATATAATGTTACATTTGTCTGCAAGAGTGTGATGGGAACATAGAATATGTCTATGGATGTTATGGAACTTTGTGCCTTCCCATTATCTCTGATAAGCAATGCTGAGCTCTAGCTATTTAAGCTCCCGTAGAGTTTGATCACTAGTTAGGTTGAGTTGCAGAAGGACTTTTTGAAGAGGTACTTCTCGAGATAGAAGCTCAAGTTGAAAGACCAAATCAACAACTTTGAGCAACTTCCTAGTGACTCGATCAGTACTACGTAGGAGCGGTTCACAAAGTGCTTGAGGAGTGCCCTGGACCACAAAATTGTCAATGATGCTTTGGAAGAGATCTTCTACAATGCTATGGATGAGAATAGTCAAGCCTGTGCCGATGCCATTATGGCGGGCATGTTCTTAGATCAACTATTTGCAAGGGTCGCTGAAAAGATGGAAAGGGTGCTCAAGACCAATCGTGCATGAGGACAAAGTGACAAAGCATCCACTAAAAGTTTGTGTGTTGTCACTATTGGTTCAAAGTAAGATAAAATAAATGAAGATATTATGCAATAGCTTGCCCAAATCTGTATAGGTATAGAGGTGATGATGAAGCAAAATTAGCAATGAGTTAATGTATTTGTTCATCAGCCTCTGCGAGCACCCATGTATGATGATCCCTACTATGAGGAGTACACTTGCTTTAATGCTGATCAGACAGGAGGTATCTGGACCTAACCTAAAGGTCCAATCAGGACTATTGGTGCCAAGGTCAAGGAAAGCAAGTTTGGAACTATAATCGAGATAGAGCTTTCAGATACAACCATGGAGGCTAATATGACAGGAATCAGGGCTAAGACAGAGACGCAGAGTGGGGCTTCAGAGATGGTTAGAGAAATGGTCCTTATGTGCCACCATACAACCGTGACACCAGTGCTACTATTTCCAGAGTTGAGGAGAGGTTTGACCACTTACTGAAGAAAGTTAAGAGACAGGATGAGACTTTGAGGAGGTTGAAATCTGACATCTCCAGCATAAATCAAAAAATTGAGTCTCATTCTATTGCTATCAAACAACTTGAGCAATGGTTTGGTCAAGTGTCAACTCAACTATCAGAGGGTTACACTCCCTAGCAACATAGTTCAAAACCCAAAGAATGATGTATAGTGCATGGTCATTACTACTCGTGGTAGCAAAAGTACCATTGATCCTCCTATGCTAATAAATGAGGATGATGTTCAAGAGGAGACGGTTGAGGTCAATGATATGGATAATAGAGATGAGCGTGGCAAGGATGTGGTGACTACTGAATGATGCCGCAGAGGCATCACAGAAACTGAAGCCAATTCCTAGGCCTTTCCTCTATTCCCTTAGCTAATTAAATAGGAGGAGGAGGGTAAGTTTAAGCACTTTCTCTCCATGATGAAATAGTTCTCCATCAACATCCCTTTCATTGAGGCATTAGATAAGATGTCAGAGTATGCAAAGTTCATGAAGGACCTGATCACAAAGAAGTGAACTATGAGTAAAACGCTCTCCCAAGAGCTTCAACATTGCAGTTCAATTGCTACGAGGTGTTTGGTTCAAAAGCGAGAAGATCTCGACACTTTTACCATACCCTGTACCATTTGAGATATGGAGTTTCCAAAGATATTATGTGATCTTGGTGCTAGCATAAATCTAATGCCCCCTGTGATCTTCAAGAAGCTAGGACTAGAATTCCCTACACTAATGAACATGCAGTTGTTGATAGCTGATCGCACAGTGAAGAAACCTGTGGGAATACTTTATGATGTACTTGTCAAAGTTGAGAAATTCATATTTCCCGTAGACTCTATGATCCTAGAGTGCGAAGTCAACTTCGACGTCCTAATTATCTTGGGAAGGCCATTCCTAGCCATTGGTCGAGCACTAGTGGATATGGAAGCTGGTCAACTCAGGTTTAGATCGAATAATAAAGAAGTTGTCTTCAATATATGTCAGTCAATGAAGAGGCTAGGTGATCTAAATAAGGAAGTTTGGATACTTGGTGAAGTCTAAGTATCAAGTTGTCCAAGTCATGCCGCTACAATAAATCAAGCTCTACTTGGGAAGCAACACAAGATTTTTGACATAATAGTCATAATAATTATAGCATGTTTTTAGTTTTTTAACTCATAGGTAGTTTACCTTCTCATATTTTGGTTGTAATTTTGGACATTGGGTTGGTTGCATATAGGGTAACAATGCATTCTGCGAAGAATGTGTAGGTACATGGCTAAGTGAGGCATCCTTGGCTGAAAAGACATCAAGAAGTGCCTCTATGACTAGTTCTGTGGGTCGTATATCAACCTACGACCCATACACCATCTTGTAGATACTTCAATGAGCAAAAGGTTATGCACTCAAGTCCATGAGACAACTTTATGGCCCATAGACAAAACTATAGGTCGTGAATGGGGCTCTTGGACCCCAGGTAAATTTCTGAGTTTTTGACTAAGTATTGGGGTTTCTACGACCACTCCATGAGTTGTATTTTAATCCATGACCTGTAAACTGGTCCATGAAACCTAGTCCTCAAAACTAGGATCTAGACCTTCTACAAAACCATGATTTACAAGCCGTAAAACACTCTATGGCCCATAATTGAGGTTTAGTAGAGTTTGGGCCCATTAGTTTTGACTGACCCGGTCAACCAATAAATAATGGGGCCAAAATATTTTGACCCTATTTTTGCCCTAAATTATAACTCAAACCCGGCCAAACCGCTACCTCACTCTTTTCGACCACCAACGGCAACAGTCCCACCATTTTTCGGTAGCTTTTTCCAGCAAGGCTTCGGGTTTCATCGTCCCATTTCTTCTTCAATTTCTATGATTTAATCACTCAATATGGTAAGTTTTCAATCTTTAAAACACCTTTTATTTACCAATTATTATGTGATTAGGTTGAATTTAAATTGTTGGTTATGGTTAATTGAGACATAAACCTATGTGTGCAAATTGATAGATTTGAAAATTGAAAAGTATGGTTGCCTATGTATGAACATGTATTTAGGCTAAAATTTGGTGTAGTTGCGTTTGTATTTGTGTTTTGAATGATGTGTTTGACAATTATGCAATCACTCACCATTTGAAATAAATTGATTATGTGTTTGAAGAATTCCGTGTGTGTTGACATATGTTTTTTATTTTGATGTTAATTCATTCAAACGGGATCGGTAGAATTGGGAAAGCATGCTTGATGATTTTCGAAGGGGTATATGTGCAAATTATCATGCGAGGATGTTGGGTGTTTTGTTATGAATCATGTGGGGTATGTGCATATTTCTTCGATATTGATAGAGTAGTTTGAAAAAAAAGTCATATAGGGTCCATATTGATGGACTTAGAAACTCAGGTGATTGAGTTTTCTAGTCTACGAGGGTCTTTTACGGCCCGTGGAACATTTCACGAGTTGTAATTGCCCCTCGTATGAAATTCTAGAAACCTAAAGTTTTTGAGAACCCATTAGACGTGACCTTCTATGAGTCGTAAACCATTTTATGGCCGTAGACAGGTCTTGTGGATCCCTGCTTGGAAAAGATTCAGACACTAGAATCATCTACAACTCAGTCTACAATTCGTAAACTCTTCTACGAGTCGTACTTGGTCTCCTAGATTCCATTTAAGTAAAAATATATTGTGGACACTATTTATTCAAGATCTTTCTATGGCTCATAGTTTTTACTACAACCCGTAGATGTACTTTCGTAGACCCCTCTATAATCAAGTCTGATATGTTTTTTACATTTTGGTTTTTGATCTGTGAGGCTAATCAAGTTGTGTAAATGTATATGTTTCGGGTACTACAGCTCTAAATAGGAAGCACAATGAAATTCAAGCTATGCAGAAGAGGCTCAGAGATGAGACCTTGGGAGATGAGAAGACCCCCATGATTAGTGGATCGATCTAGGAGCTCAGCATTTGACCTGATCCAAATGCTGATAGACCACAGCCACGGGCTGCCACTAGACTTGGGCAGACCCAGACTCAGGCCATTATTGTTCGCACTCCCCAGTCTAAGGAGGGTGGAAACAACAATAGCAGCTCAATCCAAATGACTTCGTCTAGAGACGAGTTAGACTCAAAGTTAGGATCCGACAACGAGTCAGAGACAGAGTCCTCTACCGCACCACTGCAGACATTACCATCACCTTCAGATGCTCTCACTAGTCAGTGGTGTGTTGCGGGTATGCGAGACATTTTTACATAGGGCGTACAGATTAATAAGCAGTATCTTGCTCCATTTTTGAGGAGTCCCGGGTAATCTCCTCCGACTCTAAGACACCATCTGCAGATACCGGCTCTAGTGGTTGACTGATCCATTAGGGACGTACTCTCCAAACATGGTACGAGAGTTCTACGCTTCATATGTAGCCACAGTTCTCAACACTCTTCCCAAGGAAAAAAAGCCCCTCGCTTAGCCAGAATAACGCAGACTAGAGTGATCGACTGATAGGTGGACATCTCGGATACCACCATCCACCATACGCTATTTTTGATTGAGTTCCCAGCTCCCTGTTGCACAGCAGAGTGCGTCCATAGAGTGGGGCAGACCAGGGACTTGGGTCTGATGAGAGAACAGAGCCATTGCGCTGGCCCATAGAGCACCTTGTAGAGCCTGTCGACTGAATTCTCCTATTTTATTTTGGCTTTGTATTTTAAAAACTATAAATAGATTTTTTTTATATTATTTTTCAGAGAGAACGAAGGGAGAACAAAAAAGAAACATTAGAGAGTTTGAGAAACACTTGTAAACTTTAATTTCATCTTCTAATTTCAATCTTGTGATTCTCATTGAAGAGTTGGATTTTCTTGTGCTTAATTCTATTGTATAAGTGCTCAATTATGTTATTCAAATTCATAAATGTTGTATTTACACTGATCATGAGTAGCTAAATCTATAACTAGGGTTGTGGGAACCATGAAGAACTAACAAGGTAAAATCGGATAATTCGTAAATCTTAAAAAGTTTACATGTATGTATTAATTAATTATCTTCGTTTTGAATGCTTTCTAATGGTGGATAACATTAGAACCTATTTAGTGTTACTTATTGAACCAAGTTAGTAATGAATAGGAAAAAAATTAACTAACAGGATTGAATAGATGTTTCTCGTCTAATCAATCGAACTGAGCCAAGTGAAGGTTGTACTGGGACAATAGATAAGGGTTAGTAATGTCACACTGTGGAGATAGACCAAATCACATAGTGAATTTGCCTCTCGCCTGGGTCAAAGGATTTGGTGAACTTAACTTACCGTTTTACATGCTACAGACTAAACAAAAATTAGATTATTTGGTAATACTGAGTTAGGAAATCATGGGGAACATAATACCCTAGTTTCTCTTTATATTGGTTAACACTTGTCTTAGCTTAGCATTGTTTTTACTAGTTATTATAACCCATCACCCTCCCTTTGGGGAGATAAGTTGGTTAATAAACCTGAATTGCAATTGAATTCTTTAATGTCTACCTTATTCCGTGTGGGATTCATCCTAACCTTCGTGTTATGTTATATATTTTGACAACGATCGCTTTAGCCTAAAAAAGGAGGTGTACCTTGGGCGACATCAAAGTCTAGCGCAATCTAATAATGGATTGGGATTTAAATTATGAGTTTGATATTTTGATGGATATCCAAGATAATAAGGAGCCTGTATGACTTTACAAAATCAAATTCTGGCGATTAGCATTCCCAAAATTGGTCTTGGCATGAAAAATTAATTTTAGAGTTTCAAAGTTCGAAGGTGTGTTACGAAATGAATAAATGCGACACAAATCTTTAATTTTTGTCTTCATGCAACCCACCACAATGGGATTATTCCTACTATGGGGGGGGGAGGGCTCTATTGCAGGATGAGTGGCTTCATAGTGGGATAGTCGCAGATTTAAGTCAAAAAAATTTCAAACTTCACTTCATTCTAAAGAAATTAGAAGCGACCTAGGGCTATTCCCTTTCAATTTTTCACCTGCTTCTTTGATAACGATAAGTTAATCATTCCTCTAACTTGTAAGTTGATTCTAGACTTCAGAATTTATAGGAATTCTCTTAGGGGAAGGTTTTGGCTTGAAATTAATGATGGAGAAAAGCCTTAGCTAGGGGAGATGATCATGAAAGTGGCCAAAGATTAGGATTTTGATATAACTCGGGTATTGTAGGTCATTGTTCATTGATTCTTTGTATTTCTTATTTGTTCTTAGACCCAACAAGCCAAGACCTCGAAAAAAGAAAAAGCTTCAGTTCTTTAGAGTTCCCAAGGATTATTTTGTGGTAGGTAATGATTTTAAAATTCCCATCCATGTTATATATGCCTAAAAACTGTATTATTAGTATTGCCTGCATGTACATGAATACAAAAAGACAGAATAAACATAAGAAATGGCTAAAAATGTAATAAATTGCATATAATGAACTAGTAACTTGATTTTGCATGTATCATACATTGTGAATATGATTGTGATTGTATTTATTTAATCTGGTATCACGCTGGTACATATTTGAATCGAGTATCATATCGATACATATTAAATTCGGGTATCACTCGATACATATTTGGATTGAATACTATATTGGTACATAAGTGAATCGGGTGTGATAATGACACAGTAACAAATGAAATGGGTGTCACGTTGGTACATGTTTGGGTATGAATTCCATGAGAGAACTTGTTAGATTGAGATGAATAATGTGAAACTGTATATTGAGCATAAAATGAAAATATGATAATGTGTCCTTGTATATGTGTGGATTATTATATTGTGGTTGTTTGTACATACTGCATTTACTAGATTAGTTGTGTGATCCTACTAATACATTGTTGTTGCATGTAAAGATACTGCACTTGCTCGTTGTTTGCTGAGTAAAGGTTTTCTTCAGGAGACCAGACCTCGGCTAGGACATACCTGACTAACCGAATTCAAGAGTGAGCTACCTCTTTTAAGCCACCATGAATTCATCTATCATCTTGGTTTTCTTGGGATGCTTGGGGTTGCATCTCCTTGTTTTAGACTATTGATAGAGTTATGATATAATGATTTTCCGATTTTAGGGGTTAAATTCCACACTATTTAGATTATCTTATTTGAGTGTATGGAAACCCAACTCTTGTTTGATATTTAAGACTATTTCCACATTTTTAAAACACCTATTTTGTATTAGTTGCTTATTAGGGTCGCAATAATGGTTCTCCCACCGTACGATTAGCGTGGATACCAATCACAAGGAGCCGAGGTCGTGATAAATTTTTTTAGATTCTTTTAGTTTTATCTCCACAAAACAAAGTAAAAGATGGAAAAAAAAAATAAAAGAACGGAGATGGCTAACTTTTAAATACACTTCTATTATTAGTGGTACTTTTGTTTTATGTTCTTATAGTAATTATTGTTATATGGGGTCAAAAGATGGCATCTCGTAGGAACACTATCGGTTAAGGGTCAAAAACAAAAGTAAAGATAAGGTATAAGTTATAAAAAAAATGATAAGCAGTGAATAGTTTAGCATAAATATTTTCATGCCCCAATAGTTATATTAAAATAAATAATTTAATTAATTAAAAATTTTAAAAATACATATCATTCAATCATATTCAAGCGACAGGTATATGTATGAAAAATAAGTATTTTGCAGATAGATAATTTGCGTAGGCAAAATGAAAGAATTCTACAAATTAAAAGCCATGGCCATGATACTCAGGATCATCTATTACTACAATATCCTCTCCAATTTCTCTCCTATTCTAAAGCTACTTTCATCATACATTCGTTAAACATTAAAATATTTTGGTAATAATTTAGAGTACACCAATAGTCTCATTATAACATAATTGACCACAAAAAGTCATTTCCTATAAAACTAATCGAATATGTCATTTACCAGTTACCACTAAATGATATTACATTTTTATTTATACTAAATAATTTAAGGCACGTAGACAGGTTGAATATGTCTTATTATTTTATTTATTTAAAATGAAATTATTCATAAAAATATTATTATAGTAATTTGATCTATATTTTATTGGCATTAATTATTTGAACAATTTTTTTATCTTGTTAAACTTTTGTGATCTAACATTTAATTTATTTTTTACCACTATATAATGACATAAATTTATTAGCAATCGAAGTTAACCTATTTATTAGATTAAATTAAATTAATAATAATCGTAAGACATTGTGCATTACTATTTTAAAGATCAATATTTTAAATTTATTGCTCAAGTAGAAATTAAAACCAAGAAACATAAATATGAAGTTCAGGATATAATTATATCTTAATTGATAACATAAAATTATTTACATACATAACTTTATTTAGTTTTTTCTTCATATTGAATAATATCTACACTACTAAAAATATGTATATAAAATTATCTATAACTTCATCGCTAATTGTTAATAGCTAATATAAATTCGTCGCTAAATAGAATTATTCATAGAATTTTACTATTTAGCCACAAAATTTAATAAAATTTATTGGTCGCTAAATTTAAACTTTTTATTTATGATAGTAACTAAGTAGGTCCATCATTTACGTCAATATAATTTTAAGAATAATACATAGACTCAAATTATAAGTATATTTTAAATTTTTTTATTTAGAATTAAATTTTCAATTCTTTTATAAAATTTCAGCATATATAATACACACAGTTATATATCAAGTATATTTTTTCTTTTCACTGTTGGTTGGTCATCTAAAATTTTAATTATAACTACACATATGTCATTTTTATTATTTTTATTAGTATATGTTTGAATTTATATATGTATTTGATTGCTAATAACTAATAAGTTATGTGTTCAAAACATGTTTAGTGTGATAGTTTGTTTTTTGTATTTAAAACTATTTTTTTATTAACATTTTTCACCAATGTAACATTTGTGAAAATTTAAAATTTTCAAATATTTATTAGTATAATAAAGGAGATAGTTGTTAAAAAGAAATAAAATATGTAATATATTGTAATTAATTAATTTTAACTTAATTAATTTTATAATAACATAATATTATAATATAAATATACATAAAGTAAATTAAAAATACTTTTATTTTTTCTTAATTTTAAATTTAAATCAAACTTAATATTTAAATTAATATATTTTAAATCAAATAAAGTACAAATATGATTATACATTTAAATAAAGAACTATTCTTTTATAATTTAGTAAACATTTGCAGTTTACTTTAAATGTAAATATTCAGTCCATTTTATTTGTAAAACTAATTTTTATAATCTTTTAAATATATTTTTTTAAAAAAATATTTAAATTATTTTTATTTAGTTTTTAATTTAATACATTATTAATTTTATCACGCTTATTGCTTTTCATGAATGTTAGAACTAAAGTAAAGGTGAAAAACAATTAATTATATTTTAAAATAATAATGTTTTATATTAAAGTAATTATTTTTCGTAAATATAATGAATAGAAAAAACATTAAGAATTACATCAAAGAAATTGCAAATTAGTGTAATTAGATTAGATATCACAATACTTCATAAAAGAAAAAAAAATAAAGTAATAAAAAATGAGTAATAGTTAAGTAAGATTTTCTCACAGTTTAAATGAGTATTTAATAATGTGCGTGAAGTTTAATGAACTTTTTAATTATTAAATCATAACAAATAAAGCATTTAAATTCTTGATGTGACTTTAAAAATAATTTAAAAATAATAAAAAAATTTGTAACCTTTTGGAGAAATAATTGAACCCACATCTTAAAATGTACATTTAATTTATATTTTTACTTTTTTCACTATATGACCATTAGAATTTTCTACAACTTGAATTTAAGTATTCTGAAAATATTAAACGCACTTTAAGCTTATATGTTTTTATTAATTTTACACTTGTTCTAGTTATGGCTTTCAATACAATACAATAAAAAATAATTAAAAAACTTTTTAGAAAAAAATAATATATGATATTTGTGTGGAATATTTAACCATGTGGAGTGAATTTTAAGGACAAGCATAAGACAAAATATATAATATTTAATAAATTATGATAAAATGACAGATATATTCTTAATTTCTTATGCTTTATTTTTTTATTTATTGAAAGATAGTTCTAGAATTATTTATTTTTCTTCTTATTTTTCTTGATAGATTTTTGTTCGCACATAAATTATTTTTTTAATTCTTGGTCATCATTCATTTCATATTTCTATATAATAGAAAGATGTTTCTAAAACTATTTCTTTTTCTCGCTCTCTTTCTTGATAAATTTCTACTAGTACGAAATTATATTTTTAGTCTCAGTCGTTCTCCACTTCATCTTTCTATATAAAAAAGTATAATGTTTTTTTTTCCTTGCTGTCTTTCTTAATAGATTATTATTAGTATGAATTTTTTTTTAATTGTTTGATCGTTTTCTATTTTATTTTTCTATATAAAATTAAAAAACTATTAAAAATTAATAAAATTATCACTTGCCAACTTTTAAAACCAGACAAATCACTAGCTGACATATTGAGAAATACGTTTCTTCTACTTTATTTCTTTCTCACTAAAGTAGATATTTTTAGCGGCCCACATTGTGTTTGCAAGTCAATTATTAAAATCCATCAATAAGACGAAATAAATCAAAAGATGATAAACAATATATAAGGTAGGCGGCCTAGGGTCTTCTCAATTTCTGTAATAAAATGTAATACACCATCCCCTCTATTTTGATTTGTATTTTAGAAATAATTGAAATTGACATAAATTTAAAAAGAAAAAACATAAAATAAGCTATTCCTTGTGATTTCAAATTTATAAATACTATTTATAAACAATATATTCAGTGAAATTCTATAAGTGAGAAAGATAGTATACTACTATTATCTTATAAAAATAAATAAGTTATTTTCAAAAATAGATAGCATTTGTGTTATTATAGATATTTAAATAGAGATTAAAAAAATTATATAATTTTAAAATTAATATATATTATTTCTAAATTATATTTAAAAACTAATTTCATATGATCCGAAATAAAATGAGTTGGAGTAATCAAAAGTTTTTGGTACAATCATAAGACAGTGCAAATAGTTAGACAACCTACTCAAACGTTCTTCCCTCCTGGATTGACAAGATTCTGATTTTGACCTCTTATGCATTATTAATATATAAATATTTATGGGTTATTTTATTTAGATACAAATTATGTTAAGAGTAGTTATCTTGGGATAAGTTATATTGAAAATAATTTTTGTTGCTTGTTTAGTTAGTCATATTCAAAATTATATTCATCGCATAATTTTTAAGTATTATTTATTTATAAAAATACTTTTCACCTTATTTAGTTTTTTCCTTACATTTTTTTTGTAAATTTTAGTTATTCATTCTTAAAAATAAAATTTTATCTTATTTAACTTAAATAGTTTTGTGTATGTCGAAATGCCAACATGCGTCTATTATATTGAAAATAATTTTTATTGCTTGTTTAGTTAGTCATATTCAAAATTATATTCAAATTATGTTAAGAGTAGTTATCTTGGGATAAGTTATATTGAAAATAACTTTTATTGCTTGTTTAGTTAGTCATATTCAAAATTATATTCATCGCATAATTTTTAAGTATTATTTATTTATAAAAATACTTTTCATCTTATTTAGTTTTTTCCTTACATTTTCTTTGTAAATTTTAGCTATTCATTCTTAAAAATAAAATTTATCTTATTTAACTTAAATAGTTTTGTGTATGCCGGAATGCCAACATGCGTCTATTATATTGCATTTACCCGATAGTCCCCATTTTGCATTACCATAATTGTATAGTGTGTTTTAAAATTAAACTTTCATCTTATTTAGCTTAAAAATAAAATTACATCTTATTTAGATTTAAATAAAATTTTCATTTTGTTTAACTTAAAAATTAAACTTTCATCTTATTTAGCTTAAAATAAAACTTTCATCTTATTTAGCTTAAAATAAAACTTTCATCTTATTTCGCATAAAGACTAAAATTCTCATTTTCAGTTTATTAAATAAAAGAAATCTTATTATTAAAATTATATACCTTTTAAAGGTATCTACATTTTAATTGATAGATAAAATATAATTTTAAATTGAGTAATAAATCACTTAATTAAAAATATGTAATTTAGTAGTAGAGTTAATATTTTAAGAGAAATCAAAATATAAATAAAAATAAGTAATAGACAAATAAATTCAACTTATAATATATTCATAAATAAAAATTATATTTGTAAAATAAATTTTTTAATAGAAAATATATTATGATAATAATTAATTAAAGTTGTGAGTGTTATTTAAATGTTGTTAGAAATTATATTACTATACATGAATGTAAAAGTGGTGTATAAAAGAGATTTTATGTTATGATTCAAATTAGGCTCCAAACATGATATGATGGTTAGAATTTTGAGTGACTCCAACCAAGTCTCTTAGCATGCAAAAGGTAAGTAAAAACATTAATGAAAAATATAAAGCGGAATATAAGTCTTAATATGGAAGTCTCACATATATGAGAAACTAAAAAATATCTCTGAATAAACAGAACAACATAGGCATAACAATCTAACATGCCTCTACTAGTCTAGGCAGGGACATAGGACAAACCCCCGACTTACCCTAATATAGGAAATAAAAGTCATAAGGATCATGAAGAAAGATCTTAAATATTGTGTCCTTGAAATATAAGGACTCACCAACAAGAGATAACAATCCAATCTAATGATGAGCTGGGCGTGAATGATGATTGTCAGACCCTACATTATGATACTATATAGGTAAAAAGTATGTACTAATACATGTAAGTATGTGATTAATGCAAGATGTAATATATCATGATGTGCAATTGACCAAGTTAAAAAATATAATAAACATTTCATTTAAAGCACGATAATAAAACATGAACTAGGTGAATACAATTTAAGAATCATAAATAGAATTTTGAAAGAGCATAAGCTAAAATGAAATATACTTATTGTCGGATATCAATTGTAATCGATAATAAGACTATGCGATTTATAATATGAAATTTGGTGTGTTACACCTCGAGTTTACACCTTGGACATGCCCGGCACCCAAAACTATTTCTGGTCTCAAGCGAACCACTTGACCTGACTACTTTATCAGCGAAAGACTCAAATAATAAATGATAGGATTAGATATAATGTACTAAAAAGACTGTAATAGTCTGAACAACTAAACAGAGGAAATATCCCTACAATGACTGAAAATAAAAACTGAAACTCCTGTCATCCAGTCTATGGAACCTCTAACTGAAATAATCTAAAATAACTACCATAACAGACCCACGATAATCATAACTGAAAGAAAATTCTAAAACATAAATAAATACTCCAAAGTCTCTACTGGTAAGAGGCCTCACCGATGGTTGAATGAAATGTTGATCCTCAAAGGAGCGTCTGCTGAGGGACTCTGACACCTGCGTCTGCATCATAAAATGATGTAGGTCCAAAGGACGTTAGTACGTGAAATATATAAGCATGTAAAATAGCCAAAATAGGGCACTTAGGATAGGACAATGTACTCAAAAGTAACTAAAATATGTCTCAAAATAAGATAACAATGATAATAGATAGAGTGTATGTTGAAAGTAAATACATATATTGAAACTCTGTATGCAAAAATTAGTTTACTTTAGCTTAAGTAGTTTCTCTAATCGACAACCATCACTATAAGCCTCATGATGATACAACATCTTGCCCACACTGTCAGAATCATCCCATACTTTGCCAGGGCAAGGGACGAAAATTAGAAAAATGGATTCGTCCCAAAACTAAGCCATCTCAGTGGCAAGTAAGGAGTTGTACTCTTGGTACTATCTTATCCTACGCCAGCTACATAATTTATGAGTTTGAGTTAGTATTACTCGTAAGCATATCGATGCTCAATACTACACCCAAAAGTATTAATCATATGTTCATACTTAAAAGAACATTTTTGCTTAAAATATTACTTTTCTTCTCTTTAGGACCTAGTACAACTTAGTATTCTCTTAACTTTTCTCAAAACTGGCTAAAATCATAGTCTTCATGCTCCACTGTTCATAAAGTCCTTATACTAATACTTTCCTTGAGTTTAAAGCAATAATTGGAAATCCATATATAAATTTTTATAGTAACTTTAGGGTTTAGCTAGTTTAACAATTAAAAATAGTATCTTAACCTAAGATTTCAATATAGTAGAAAAATTTTATAAATATAATGCTTTTCTTCAAAAATAGCATAAACAAGAATAATTACTCATGATGAAGAATTCTTGTTATCAACTAATAACTGATACTTGTAGAAACTAGCAGTTACATGATAGTAAAATAATGTAGGGAGATTTTCGTTGGCCTTACATACTTGAGGGAATTAGGTTCTTGAAGAATTTTGAAGAAGGTGCTTAAAAGTCCTAGCTTTTGCCTTCTTAAAACTGCATTATGAGTTTGGAGAGTGTTTGAGCGTTAATAAGTTGAAGAATCACATTTTAGGAGTTTAATTAGGTGAAGACCAACAAGTTTAGACTTAAAGGGTGAGAAAAGATGAAAATATCCCTCTTTAACATCATATTTAAGTTGGCTACGATTCCATCTATGGCCCATAGGAATTTCTAGGGCCCATAGGAACCCATCCATAAGTTTTTGGACAAATTTTGGGGTCACTGGATCGATTCTACTAGACCAATCAACGGGCCACAAAAGCATTTACAACCCATAGTTGGGTCCATCAATTCTGGGACTCAAAAATGGACTTGCAGAATTTTTTTATGAGTTAACAGTATGGACTGTAACTAAACCATGGCCCGTAAGTCAGTTTGTAACTCTCACTTTGCAGTGACACTTTATAGTAAAACAATCATAACTTTTTACTCTGAACTCCGATTGAGGCAAAATCAGATGAGTTAGAAAGATAATTCAAAGACCTTTCATTTTGTAGGCCATAAGCTAACTAATTCTTTGTGTTATAAGAGTTTTGCTCATTTAAATTAGATTCTTGCATAATTCAAAGTGAAAAACATAATCGATAGGAAAGTTTTGAACTCAACTAAGCACTAGGGGTCTCTCATGAACCGAATTCACTTCCAACACACTTTCAACCTATATTAATGATCCTTAAAATATAATACAAGTAAGGTATTACAAGGTTCAATCTTATGTATTTGCGATGACGAATTTTCAGATTCTCATCGACGTTCAGACCCATCTTGCTACTCATGTCTACAACCATCTCAGGAGCATAGCGAGATAGTTGCATGAACTTAAATACTTCTTCACCATCATGAAGCCCTGCTTTAAATTTAGAAAGTCTCGTACCTTGGAATCTATCAACTCTCTCAGGAAGAAATGCCCCAAGAAAGCTTCTTTAAATACTGCCCAAGTCAAAACTGAAGCACCCTATCCTTCTATCCTTCTTCCACTGGTCAAACTACAATCTGGCGACACCCTTGAGCTGATAAACATCCAATTTAACCTTATTAGCATGGTCATATACATCACCAAGAACACCTTATTTATCTCATCAATGTAGTTCTCAGATACTAATTGAGTGTAGACCCTGTAAACTCAGGCAAGTTCATTCTCAAGAACTCACGAACCCTAGATGTGTCTAGAGCATTTGTGTGCCTGCTCCCAATCTAGCAACTAGTGATGTCACTACATAGGCCAAAGTCTGGATGGTATGGCGAAGCTCAGCATTTGAGATATCATCTTGTGGTGGTTGTTCAGGGATGGCTAGGCCTATGGGTTCATCATGATCCTAGGGCTCAGGTTGGTTAACATTTTGTTTGGTATGCCTCCATCTTCCTCTAATAGCTCTTCTTAGAGGCATGGTCAAAATTTTGCAACTATGTGATGCACAAATTATAAGAGAGTTTTCATAAAGTTTAACTCCATAGCACGAATCAAAATATGAAAGAAGTGTAACCTTTCCTAATTTCCTATAGTCTTCTGCCTATAAAGTATGGTGCACATACACCCATAAACAAGACTCTACTAGACACGACTTCACAGACTCGCTAGGACACTTGAATGTTGTTATCTACTACCAAATTTGTCACGCCCCGAAAGGGTACCCTAGACGTGGTTGATACTCAAAGACTATTGCTAGTCCCCAAGCAAATCACTTGGCCTCATCATATTTATTCAATCAATATTTAACATGTGAGCGAAAGACTAAAGTTAGTAAAAAATGGACAATCTCAATATATAAATGGTCAAATCAGGTCAAGGAGGTTAGTATGAAAGGAAATAGCTCCAAATAATATCCAGTCAAATAAATTAACTCTAGTCTATGAAGCCTCTATAAACTATTTAATGGTGCCAATGACAAGTCCATGACTACTTTAAATCAAAATCAAAGCAAGTCTAAAGTCTAACTCTAAAAGCTGGGTGAAATAAATAATGTGCCTCCTCCAAGATCAGGGAGGACTCACCAATCAGCTGAAAGTGGGGAAGATCCTCAACGAAGAACCTGTTGATGATCTCTAGTACCTATCTATGCATCATAAAATGATGTAGTCCAAATGGACGTCAGTAGGTGGAATGTATGAGTATGTAAAACGGCTGAATGAAACATGCACCAAGATGAAATACAATCAACTCAGATAACTCAAATCAAGAGATAAGAACTCAATCAGGATGTCAAATGTATATCTAGAACAAGGATAAAAAGTAGACAATGACCTATCAATACACATCCAATTCAGTTCAATCCACTCTAATCCAATCATAGTACTATTAGTATAGATCCTGTAATGCTTGACGAAATTATGAAAATATCTCTAGAATGGAATCATGCTCATAACACATCCTCCAAAGCTCAAATGAAAAATCCGAGAATGGATTTGTGATCAACAAAAAGCCTGGGTGGGAAAGTGGTCTCAATCCTATTTTAGAGCAACCAGATCAAAAAATAATTTTTCAATCCAAAAACTGAGATAGTGAGTGTGCGCGATGGGGTTGCGACACACTCCGGTCGCAGACCCACACTCATACTCTTTTTTTTATTTTTTTGATGGGGGTTGAATTTTCAAAAATGCACAGGTACGCGACAAGTCCGTATTACGGACCTATTACCTCGACCTGTTCCACCGAAGTTTAAATTTTTAAATCTTTTGAAGGGTATTCTAGACTTTTTAACCCTTCTAGACTTAATTCATGACCTATATAAGTCATTTTTGGCCTAAAAAGAGTTTCAAAACCTCTTTTAAAGTCTCTTACTGAAAAACTAAGTAGAAACCTTGAGCGAAGAAGAGGAAAAAGCTTTAGGGTTCAACGGATTAAGGCTAATTTCTTGAGGAACTGATTGTCAAACTCCATAACTGGTATGTAAGGCTACCTAAAGCATTGGATTATGTTCATCCACGCGCCTATTTGTTTATTTGACTCAGAAATATTGAGTTTTAAATTCTTATACAAGATTGAGTTTCTTGAAATTATTTGAGTCAAATTATGAGTTGTACTATTGTTACTTTGAATTATAAATGGATTTCACATGATTGATCCATGAACCCTAAACTTAGAAGTTTTCCTTGCGTACTGATTAAGTTGAAATTCTAAACCCGACCTTTTGGACTAAGTAATGTGAACCCAAGGAGTATGTTTTCTTGTTGCATATATGTTTCTTGCCTTATGTGTGTATGTAATGAGTATCCATCATTGTCTATATATTGAGCATGCTAATATGATGTCACTTGACCATAATTCATAAGA
Organism: Solanum sejunctum; assembly: GCA_025642045.1. Lineage (NCBI taxonomy): Eukaryota > Viridiplantae > Streptophyta > Magnoliopsida > Solanales > Solanaceae > Solanum > Solanum sejunctum. The sequence continues at coordinate 11,059 of JAOTQJ010023133.1, read as the reverse complement.
GTCCTGTATGATGTTGAGTAGAGTCTTAGAGTTGCATTGCATGAATGATGGTCCTGAGTTATTGAGTTGTTCAATAATTGAGTTGAGCTATTGAGAACTGAGTTGACTTATCTGAAATGAGTCGAAGAGATGAGTTGAGTTAATTTTTATGAGTATGATTTAGTCTTGGAAAAGGTAGTGATCACCGAGTTGGGTGAGGAGAGTCACCCCAGAACCGCATTGCTAGCGCAGGATAGTCGTTTCAGCATAATATTGACGACTCTTGTCCCATACATTGGATGTTCTCTTTAGATCCAAGAGAGAGAGGTAAAGGTTGACACGTCCTTTTTCGTGAAAAGTTAAGAATGGGCAATGCAACAATACCATATTCATTGTACGTCATCAAAAATCATGGTGATGGGACTTATGTCGGTTGGATAAACTTCCAAGCAACACTTGAGTTGAGCATATCCTAGTTTTCGAATTGATTGCATTAAATATTGAGTCTATTATTTAAAATATGATTTCAAACTTAAAAACTTGCATGATTTCTTGAGTTGAGTTATGAGATGAAAAGTTGAGTCTTGAGTCGAGTCTGTTGATGGGTGTGAGCTTTATCTATTTACTTTTATCCCATTTACATACTAGTATATTCCACATACTGACGTTATTTGGCGCTGCATTGTTTCATGATGTAGATAAAAGAGACAGAGGACTTCAGCAGATGCACTATTGAGGTTCAGAGTTCCTGAGTTCCAGAGATGGTGAGCCCTCCTTATCTTCGGAGGAGCCTTTTTCTTTTACTATGTATTTTACTTTTCTTGAGTTAGATAGTCATGGCATGTTATGGTACCATCTAGATGTTAGAGGTAGAGGCTTCATAGTCATAGAGTAGAGAATGTGGAGTATTGTCCCTTTTCCAACTTTTGTTTTATTGAAAAATTCCTTTTAATATATAAAACTGAGTTATTTGATCTTTTCTTTGAGTATTTTTCTTTTGTTGTTGAGTATGGGGGTGATGATGAGCCAAGTGGTTCACTTAGGGACTAGCAATAGTCTCTGAGTGCAGGCCACACCAAAGGTATCCTCTGGGGCATGAAAACTTGGTAGAGCCTAATTTAAGTGTCCTTGGGAGTCTATAAAGCCGTATCTAGTAGAGTATTGTTTATGGGTGTGTTTTATACCATACTTCATAAGCAAGAGGCTATAGGACATTAGTAAAAGTTTTCCTTCTTTCAAGATCTGAATCGTGCGATAAAGCCATTCCCTAAGAAATCTGTTATGAGTCGTGAGTCGCTCTAAGCCTTTTAACCATGATTCATCTATGAGGCGATAGAGACAGTAATATTCAAACTCTTATAGATGAGATCCTCTGCGATAAAGTGAAAGCCGACTAAGGTGCTAAGTTGATTGACTAGAAAGATTACACTATTACTAACATGAATCATGCATTTGAGTTAGCTCTAGATATACCAAGACTTTTTTTTCCTTTTTTTTTTCCAAAACTTTCTTCCCATATGACACGTGATAAAGGAGTTTATGTCTCTAAAAAGTGTAAGGTTACCACCTAAGGGTGAGATGTGAGGTCTTGTAAACCATGAGTAGAGCTAGTTATCCCTGAGCTAGAAGGATGATGAGGGAAAGGAGCAGACCAGATAGTGAGAGTGGTGATTCCTTAAGGCTTATAACTAGGGTCATGTATACTTTTAGGCAAGTAATATAGTGATAATGTGATTCCCATAAGTCTTGACAAAAGGGTAGTAAGTACCATTTGATGTTCATGATGAGGTATAGAGAAAGAGTTATTGTTAGGATGAATTGGAGTGTGCTCAACCTAGAAGGAGGTTTAGGTCAATGTGTCACAGTGGTAGTGAGAGCAAAGAGTAGATCTTGGATAGGGAAAAAGAGCACTTTCGATGTGATAGATCAAAATTATGCTTATGATTTTTAAGTAAGAGTTTATGAGATTCATTGAGTTATGAGCTTAGTCAAATAAGGAGATATGATTGAATAAGTGAGTGGTACTGAGTTATGAGGAAGGGATACTTTGATAGAATACTTGCTATGAGATTTTGGTGGGCTTATTCTCCCTAAATGTTTACCTAGTAGTTGTAAGTTAGCATTAAAAAGGTATGTGATAGATGCACAAGTTAGTGCTAGACTCTAAGCTTGAATTTTGAGGAGTAGTGTTAAAGAGGAGATAAGGATAGCGCAATAGATAAGATGAGGTTGGAGATATGTATCCATGATTTTGTAAAGATGTGTGAAGCTCTAAGTTATGACTGCTACAGGGATCTAGAGAGTATATTTGAGTTCTTGATATGGAGAAGGCTGATGCACATAATCTTTTTTGTCACGATTAGCAAAGTTGATTGGGGCTTATGGATAAATGATGATGAGTTTTCTATGATAGTTTGTGTCTTATACAAATTATTTTATGGGGGCATAAAAGTTAGGAGTCTGCAGGCAAAAAAGGAGGTTAGATTGTAAGAGTTGTGGGAAGTGGTTATGTTACGCCATAAGAATAGCAAATATAGAGAGATTTTCAAAGAGACAGAAAGGAGCTAAGAGTGATATCATTGAAAAAAGTCTAAGTGGCTAGTCATATGTATGCGACTATAGCATAACAGAAGAGTTTAAGATATTCTTATGGGTAGTGATTTCTTGACCAAATGGTGGTATATGCTTACATCCTAGTAGAGGAAATTGATTCCTAAATTTAGAGAGAGGACCTTGAGAGCTAAGAGGGAGATGACAATGTGGTAAACTAGAGTAGATCTTGAGTCTTTGATATGATGGGCCTATCGAGATGAGATATCAACTTGTTTCCATCTCATACTATCTTTACCCTTCAGTTGAGGCAATACTCTATTCCCTTATGGTATATGACCGTCGTACCCATGGCCTTGTCCTATGCACATCATGTTAATTCTTGTTCATGCTGAGTTTTGAGGATGAGAAGTGATGAATTTATTCATTAATTTTGATCTTGCCCCATGGATCTAAGAGTTTCGACTCCTATGTTAAATGAGATGCGACCAGCGTTTTACACTATGTATAGTTTTGTGGACTCAGAATGAGTCTTGACAGATGAGATAGATTGTACTTCTTTATGAATGTCATCAAATAAGATTTTTTCTATTGAATTGTGGTAATGATCTCTGCTCCAAGCCCTTTGAGTAATTCGTTTTCCAATCTAGATAGAAGTATAGGTGATAGTAGACGAGTTATGGGTGATGGGAGAGAATGAGTGCTCCTGAATTGTGATAATGGAGTTGAGTTCCTATCTTAGAGTTGATGTTCCTTCTGAGCCTCTGCATACTTAAGTATGCAAGTTCTTGATAGTATTCATGCCTAAAAATGATGTAAGAGATAAGGTTTAAAATTCTAGATATTAAGTTCGAAGCCTATCTTGAGAATGAGTATTCTAATATCTGAGTATTTGAGTTCTTGATGGTATTCGTGCTTATTTTGCATGAAGAGGCAGTAGTTAGGGTTTCTTCAAAGGGTGAGATGATGAGTTCCTCCAGGTTTGAATAGTGCAAATAATAGTAGACGGAGGATAAAGGTAGATGTGAAGGAGTGAATGTATCCTTATTGTGACATTAGTGTGGTATTTGTGCCATGTGGGGATAGAGATAGCAAAGAGGGGAGAGACGAGACGTTATGATGTCCAATATATAGGTAATAGGGTAATGATGTGTCTTTAAGTAGGATCGCATTAAATGATGGAGGTAGAAGTATTAAGTAGGCTTGAAGATTCTAAGACATAGTTGAAGTGGTTAGAGTGATAGGCTTGAATGTGTGGCTGTTAGTGTGTGAGTATTGATGATGGACTATTGAAGACTTCGTGATGAGGGTTTCCCGTAATTATAGCGGTAGTGAAGAGGACTAGGGATCTCTTAAGGAAAGTGCCTTAAAAAGTATAGAGTTGAGTATTAAGGGTTAGCCTCGTATGAATATGATCATCTTAGCAATAGCACCTTGAGGCCTAGAGGTAGGCTTGAATAAAATAAGAGGACGTGGATAGGTAGAGAATTGAGTAGGAGCTATGAGCTTAAGTTGATGGAATAGGGTATCGTAAAAGGGGAGCACAATTGAGATGAGGTGCTAAGCTTGAGAGTGTCCTTAGAATCTTGCATATCACGATGGTCCCATTCTCTATTAGAGTTGATGACCTCCTTCTTAAGTCCAGAAAATTGATTGACGAGGTGTTCAAATTATTCGAATTGCTCAAGTTTCGATGTCCCCTTCCTACCTATCGGTGATGATGTCTAAGGTATAGCATGAGAACCTTATGGGATAGATTATAAGATTGTGACTAACTTAGGAGTAGCACAAGATGACTTGGAGTTAAGCTTGATTATGGTAAGAGTATGCGGTAAAACTTAGGCCTTCATGAGAGTTATGAGTTGTAGGTGATGATGCCCTCTAATGAGATGAGTTTTGTACTCTTGGGTCGATGTTCACCCATGAGTTGGAGTATTTGAGTAGTTAAGTTCTTGAGATGTATATTTTGGGGTCTGAATAGAGACTATTATGATCGATGGGAGTCGAGAGTTTAATGGGTTGAGTGAGTCTTGAGAGGAGCTTTCAATTGTTATTCGTGCCTTGATGTCCATCTTCACTCATCATTCGAGGACAAATAATCCCAAGGGGGAGATAATGTAATGCCTAGTGAAATTACCAAAATACTCCTAGAATAAAATTGTGTTCATAACACATCCTCTAAATCTCGGATGAAAAATTTGATACCAAATTTGCAATCAGCACAAAAAATTGGGTCGAAAAGTAGTCTCGACTTGATTTTAGGTCAACTGGATCAAAAAATAAGTTTTTGATATGAAAATTGAGACAGTGAGGGTGCAAGATAGGCCGCGACGATCCCCGGTTGAAGACCCACATTTATACTTTTTTTTAAAAATTTTCGACGGGGGTTGAATTTTTGAAAATACACAGGTACGTGACAGGTTCGCATCGCAGACCTATTACCCCGACATGTTCCACTGAAGTTTAAATTTTTAAATCTTTTGAAGAGTATTTTAGATTTTTCTCCACCCCTTCTAGACTTAATCCACGACCTATATAAGTCACTTTTAGCCTAAAAAGAGTTTCAAAACCTATTTTAAAGTCTTTTACTAAAAAAACTAAGTAGAAATCTTGAGCGAAGAAGAGGAGAAAAAGGTAGGGTTCAACGGATTGAGGCTAATTTCTTGAGGAATTGATTTTCAAACTCCATACGAAGTATATAACGCTACCTAAAGCGTTGGATTATGTTCATCCACACGCCCATTCGTTTACTTGAGTCATAAATCATGAGTACAAATTGCATGTTTTAAATTTCATGGTTCTTGAGTTTTAAATTCTTGTACAAGATTGAGTTTCTTGAAATTATTTGAGTCTAATTATGAGTTACACTATTGTTACTTTGAATTATAAATGGATTTCACATGATTGATCCATGAACCATAAACTTAGAAGTTTTCCTTGCGTACTGATTAAGTTGAAATTCTGAACCCGACCTTTTGAACTAAGTAATGTGAACCCAAGGAGTATGTTTTCTTGTTGTATGTATGTTTCTTGCCTTATGTGTGTATGTAATGAGTATTCATCATTGTCATATATGCTGAGCATGATAATATGATGTCACTTGACCATAATTCATGATAGTCCTGTATGATGTTGAGTAGAGTCTTAGAGTTGCATTGCATGAATGATGGTCCTGAGTTATTGAGTTGTTGAGTAATTGAGTTAAGCTATTGAGGACTGAGTTGACTTATCTGAGATGAGTCGAAGAGATGAGTTGAGTTAATTTTTATGAGCATGATTTAGTCTTGGAAAAGGTATTGATCACCGAGTTGGGTAAGGAGAGTCACCCCAGAATCGCATTGCCGGCGCAGGATAGTCGTTTCAGCATAATACTGACGGCTCTTGTTCCAAAAGGTGGACATTCTCTTTGGATCCTAGAGAGAGAGGTAGAGGTTGAAGCGTCTTTTTTTGTGGCAAGTTCAAGACAGGCGATGCAACGATGCCATATTTGTTGTGTATCACCAAAACTTATGGTAGTGGGAATTATGTCGGTTAGAGAAACTTCCAAGCAACACTTGAGTTGAGCATATCCTAATTTTCAAACTGAGTTATATTAAACACCGAGTCTATTTTCTAAAGCATGATTTCAAACTTACAAACTTACATGATTTCTTGAGTTGAGTTATGAGATGAAGAGTTCAGTCTTGAGTCGAATCTGTTGATAGGTTTGAGCTTTATCTGTTTACTTTTAGCCCCTTTACATACAAGTATATTGTATGTATTGACGCCATTTGGTGCTACATCATTTCATGACGTAGATGCGAGAGATAAAAGACTTCAGCAGATGCACCGTTAAAGTTCAGAGTTCCTGAATTCCAGAGATGGTGAGCGCTCCTTATCTTTGGAGGAGCCCTTTCCTTTTACTACATATTCTACTTTTCTTGAGTTGGATATCCATGGCCTGTCATGGTACCATTTAGATGTTAGATGTAGAGGCTTCATAGACATGAAGTAGAAGATATGGAGTATTGTCCCTTTTTCAACCTTTGTTTGATTGAAAAATTCCTTTTAATATATAAAGACTGAGTTATTTGATCTTTTCTTTGAGTATTTTTCTTCCGCTGTTGAGTATGAGGTGACGATGAGTCAAGTGATTCGCTTAGGGACTAGCAATCGTCTTGAGTGCCGACCACGCAAAAGATTCCCTCTTGGGGCATGACAGAACCTATCTAAGAGTTTCTCTTATCCAACAACAACCACTCATGAGCCGGTGATCATACAACAGTCCCGTCAATGTTGCCAAAATCGTGAATACCTTGGCAGGATAAGAACAAATCGATCCAGTATGGATCAAACAAACAATCAAGTCATATTATTTTAGGACAATAATTATAGGGACATGTCCGACTTTAATGGACTCAGTCCTTAAAATAGGAACATGTCCGACTTTAACAGACTCAGTCCTCAAAATAGGAACATGTGCGACTTTAACGGACTCAGCCCACTCCTACGTTTGGCGACGTAGTTATTAAGTTCGAGTTGGACTTACTCTAACTGAATTCGGTGCTCGATACTACTCCCAAGACTCAATGCTCATAAACAATCAATCTCAATCAGTCCAGTCAATAGTCTCATAAGGACTCTTATCAATCTATCAGTTCTGTCACAATCGAGCCTTTCGACCTATCAACCATCCAATTAATTTCTTAATCAGATCTTTCAAGAGGGTTTAAACAATCACGTAGGAGGACTTTTAATTTAAAGCAATTGGTAGAGTTTAAATTTTGGAAGACCCATAGGACCATCAAGTTCTATCAACCTATCATCATGCTCATATTACAATCATAATCAACATTCTCAAAACAAGTCTCTAGACTTTATTCCTATATTCATTCATATATTTATACTCAAATCATATCTAGGATTTTTGAAAATATAAGGTTTAAAACATGTTTTAAAGAAAAAAAGTTCATAAAAATAATCAGTAATGCAATGATACAAAAGAATAGATTTTTCATCATTAAATTTTTAAGAAACAAACTCATGTAGACTCAACACCTTCACCTTTCAATCTTTCTCAATCAAGGGGGCACATATAAGAACAAGTCCATACTTTAGTTTAATCTTACATACCTGGGATGGAAATAGACAGTCAAATTTGCAAGAAATTGATCTTAATTCTCGTGAACCTTAACCTCCTCTTTTCTCCTTAGCCCTAGTTCTTAAGATGAATTAGCGTAAATAAATGAAATTCACGCTTAGAAATTAACATAGGATTGAAGCGACTTCAAAATGATATGGTTTTAGTCTAGGATAGGTGGAGAAAAGACTAGAATTTTCTTACTTTTAAAACTAAACGTCAAGTACCGTGACGGAGCAAGTCCGCGATGCGGACTTATCACGCTTCAGTTCATTTTTTGACGAAAAATTTAAAACGTGTTGAAAAACTATTTTTCTATAAGATAACAGATAAATCATATTTGTCGAATATGTTTTACATGTAATTTTATGTAAATCACTTTTTGATCTATTTTCTAAACCCGTAGAAAATAATGAGACCAAAATTAAGTGCAAGTCCATGACGCGGACATGTCGCGCACTTTTTTGAAATTATGTTTTTTGCCTCAAAAAAATTTCTTTGGATCCTGTTGTTCTAAAAGTCTTCCAAGATCATTTTGTTCTCCATAATTTTTCATATTAATCGTATTGTCGATCTCGAATTTGTCAAAAGAGTTTGAAAAGATGCGTTATATAAGAATCTCTCATCCAAAAATATTTTGATAATTTTATCAGGCGCTACAAATTTATTTGAAATTATAAATAATTTTTGAATGCCTAAATGTTCTAGAGGTTGTCCTTGACTGTACTATTTCTGACGTAGCAATCTTCTTTTATCTGTTGGCCCCATGTCATTCTCCTATCTTGACAAGACTATAATATTATTTGCATTATCATAGAAACCACTCATGTTCCATCCAGGAGCAAAGCTAGAGGGTGAATAACATATTTGGTGGAATTCAATAATTATTACTGTTAAAATTTTGTATTTATTTTTAAAAAAATTTAAATATATATAAATTATTAATTTAGAAGTATCAAAAAATAATTTCTAAGCTTTAAATTATAGTTCTGCAAATAATTTTATCATCACATTTCATTAAATAAGTCAGGCGCTTCAAAATTATGGATCGTGGACTTTTGATGAGTCCATTGAGATGATTAAAAGCAGAAAACTAGCAGCCAACAGGAGGGAATACATATACAACATGTTCAAAACAAACCCCTTTAGGAAAACATTTTAGCCGCCCAAGTCATCTTTACGAGTCTGAATTATCTCCCACCTACAACTAGAAAACAAAAGAAAATACCAAAATACAGAACATGGAGAAACTAAAATTTTGAAGGCGCATTTGTATCCTTGTGAAAATATATCGAATCATGTTTTTATTTATTATGTTAATAGACACGTACTACTTTTGACTTTTTTTTTCTCTAGACTAATGGGCTTAGGAATATGATCACAATTTGTGAAAATTATTATATAAGCAAATTTCTTTACGTCGAGCAAGTATAGGTCTTTTTTGTAAAACATAAAATTAATGGATTAAATTTTGCATTTAAGAAAATCTAAAGTTACAAATTAAAATTTTGAAGTTCTACTTTTTGGAAATTAAAAATAGAGATTAAATTTTTGCAAAAATTAAAATACTAATTTTAAATCAAAGTTGATTGACTTCACTAAAAAACTATCTTTCATAGTTGATGAGACAGTTTGTTAAATCATTGCAAGAGGGAGCAGTAGTATTACTAGTGATTTCTCAAATAATCATCTAACTTGGTGACATTGATTAAAATTATTTATTTTACTATTCTTCATACTAATAAAGTCAATTTATAGAACGTTTAGTACTAATCGGAAAATTCTTCACCAGAAAGATGTTTTAAATGGGTCCCAGAAAACATAAAAATATTAAACGCAACATCATCATCCAACCAATCCAATAAATGATCAAGCTTTTTTAAGAACTTTACCCTGTTTATAAATATTTTAAGTAAATACTTTATTTAAATATTTTATTATTTATAGTAATATAATTTTAATACATATATAATACACTTTTGATATATAATACAGATTTTTATCAAAATATAATTTTAATATGTTTTAAGACACTTATAATACATCATTATAATTTTAATACATCTTTCATATATAGTGTAATTCATTTATATTACATGCATAGTTCACAATTTATAATTTTAATATATCTTTTATATATAGTATAATTCATTTGTATTACCTGCATAGTTCATTTTTAATATACTAGCATATCTTTAAACAATTTCTGAAGTATGAAATACATTCTTTCTGTGTTTCAAAATTTTTCGTTGCTTATACTTCTTTAGACTTTTTTGAGGTTGAATTCTTCAAACTGCATGATCTGTCAAAAGAAAATTATAAAAACTTCATGTAAGGTTATTAATAACACTCCTAATAACTATTATCTTATTTTTTTCTTTTTCACAAAATCAAAGATTAACTACAATGAAATATAAAATTTGTGTCTGTTCACACAACCAAATAAAAAAAAAGTTGGGTTTTCTAGTTTTAGACATAAAGTTATTTGTTTTGTATTTTGTGTCTTAAGTTATTGATTTTTTGCACATTGCTTTATAGATAAAACCCCTCAACTTCTTTTATTTTCACTTTTTCTATTAATGGTATTCACCTAAATAACTAATTCAATATTATTAAAATTATTATGAGATACAAATCAATTATATCATCTTAAATTTTAAATAAAAAAAAATTATGATTTCTTAATTAATTAGTAGTTGATTATATGCTATGTAAAGCTTTTTAAATTTTCGATTTGTAAAATTTCACTTTATACTTTTCTAACTGAAATGAATGATTTTTCTTTGTATGCACCTATTAGTTTCACAACTAATAATTTAAAAAGATCGACACAATATATATTTTTTATTAGAAGAAACATTATTACTGAATACTGATTCGTCTATTGATCGAGGTAATTTGCAAGTGGAAAACATCTATTCTCTTGAAAAAATTACTTACTATCAAATTTATATAACTTTTCTACCTTAAAATAAAATAATTTCATCATTATATATTTAGTATTGTTACTTTGATTTTTAATTTTTTATTTCATTACAATTTTTAGTTTTGACCAACTTCATCTTGTATCTTTAAAAAGATCAATTAAAGATGAATAAATTATCTCCCAAAATAAAGCATATATAGAAATTATATCAAGAAAATATTTAAGTTAAAAAAATTGTGCCAAAAAGATTGTAACTAAATGCTTTTATCATATTTCAAAATTTTATATAATTGACTATAATAAGTGTTATACCGAAATATGGCTTTGCTTAAAATAAAATAATTCAAAAATCAAAAATCGACTTGAGCTCAATTAATTTGAGAAAATCGATTTCAAAATTTTGAATATAAAAATAGAGTCGCCACCTAATTTTACGGATAATCAGGAAACCAAAATATTTTAAAAGACCTAACAGACAAATCTTT
>JAOTQJ010023102.1:0-16684 GCA_025642045.1 Solanum sejunctum | reverse complement strand
ATTTTTTTTATATTAAATTTTAATTAATTAATTATTTATGTTCTGATTATTCAACTCTAAATTATTACGTTATGTATTCGGAAAGTATTAACATATCTACATTATAAGTAATTGAATTAATTTTTTTATCATTACCAATCTATAATAAATTAAACGATTATATTAAATTAATAATTTCTATTTAATATGCTTATATAAATATTAATTTATTTAATAATAAATATTATTTATATAAGTTAAAACAACACATATATGCAAAATACATGCGCTGAACTAATAACCGTAAATAATGATGCACCGTTTGACACTTTAAAGGTTTAAAAGATTAGCATTCCAAAATAATTTATGAATTTTAGTATCTATTTAATCACTCCTGCTAGATAAGGAAACTCATATCATTACTGAACCAATTGATGTTACTCTTTCGGTATCAGTATGCGTGGCACACCTGAAATTTAATTTTAAAAAATTGTAAAAGAATAGTTCTTTAATAGTTTTTTAGTTATATATAGAACTCTCTTTAATAAATAAAGATTAAATTAAAAAAATTTCATTAATTTTTAATCATGTCAACAATAATAACATACTCGGTGAAATCCTACAAATGAGGTCTGGGAAGGATAGAATATACGCAAACCTTACACAACCTTACAAAGTAGAAAGACTATTTTTTGGGAACCCTCGTCTCAAAAACGCATAAGCAGAATAACTAGATATAGAAAAAAGGAAAGGAAATAGAAAGGACGATTAACAACAAAAAACACATGATAGTATATAAATACGACAACATCAACATATATATGACAGATAATAGCAACACAAGATATAAAAACACGACTAACCCTACTATACACCAAGATCAGACATCCACCTAACCTATTAGCCTCCTACTCTAATTCACGATCTTTACTCCTTTCTATTTAAGGTCACGTCCTCGGTGAAATCAAGTTTCGTCATATCTTGTCTGATCATCTCCCACCAATACTTCTTCGATCCATACCTCTACTCCTCTGTGTAACTCCTAAATCCAACTTCTCGTACCTCCTAACAGGAGTATCGGTACTTCTTCTCTGCAAATGTACAAACCATCGTAGTCTCACTTCCCTTATCTTATCAGACACAGGGGGCACCTCTAATTTCTCTCAAATGGTTTCCTTCCTAATTTTATCACTCCTGGTATGACCACACATTCATCTCAACATTCTTATCTCTGCGACCTGCATTTTCTGAACATGCACGTTTTTTATTGGCCAACACTCCAACCCATACAGCAAAGATGGTCTAACCACCATCCCCTAAAACTTACCTTTGGGTTTAGATGGTATCTTTTTATCACATAATACTCTAGAGGCAAACCTCCATTTCATCCATGCTACCCCAATACTATGTGTGACATCATCATCGATGTTGTCACTATTCTAGATGATGGACCTAAGATACTTAAAATTTTCTCTCTTGGGGATAGGTTGAGTGGCAAGCCTCATATCAATGTCTGCTTCATCTCTTGCAATACTGAATTTGCACTCCAAGTATTCTGTTTTGGTCCTGCTCAGTTTGAATCCTCTTGACTCTAAGACGTGTCTCAACCTATCATTAACTTTAGTCCAAATCTCATCAATCAGTACTATATCATTTGTATATAGCATACATCATGTTAGACATCACTTATTTTGAAATAAACTAAACTAGATAAGAAACTCATTTATTTTGAAATAGCAAAATTAAAAATATTTTATTCAGAGAATATATAATACTACTAACAGTAAATTGGGACACAAATAACTAATTTCATCTTAATTTTCTTAAATAATTAGTAAATTTGAAGAATAATTTTAACAATCTTGACAACTATTATGTAACAAAGGGAATATCTTTTAACTCTTTACAATAGTAAAACAAAAATAAATTGAAAGAAAAAATATATTTTTAACCACATACAAAATGTATACAAAAACTAATGAACTCGTCATAAAATATACATGGTTGGAGCATGGTAGGGTGGGGGTTACGTAGATGAGTAGGCAAAAGAGCAGAACCACCCTTGTGATTAGATGTTTTTGTTCCTTTTCTCTTAGACCATACAATTGGCGGTCGATCTCACCCATGACTATCATAAAATTAGCATACATGAGTTGGCAGAATGTCCAAGTATGCTATAGGTTTTATTCTATATGATTTTTTTTCCGTTTCAACTCAAATGTCTTAATTTGACTAGTCATAAAATTTTAGAAAAAGTTATTAAATCTTAATTTTAGAAAAAGTTATTAAATCTTACACTCTTAAATTGAAAATATCATCATATAAAATAAAAGGAAAAGTACACTCCTTGTACCAAAGTGCTCACGGCTCCTATGGTTAAGATGCTTGTTAAAGTCTCTTTGTTGCCTTGACTTCAAACCCCCAATGCGGTACTATTTCTTTTTGTTTATTCAATTTTAGTTTTAAACTCAAACATTGTAGGCTAGGCCTCTTTAACATTTCATTAAAAACCTATGGGCCCACTTTAATTTATTCAAAACCAACCCACTCCATTTTATTTTGGGAATAGATTGAAATAAAACTTTAAGTCTTTGAGTCCATTATCAATTAATATAATGACCGTAAAAATTATTCTTTACTTCTTGATAAAATTATCGTTTTACCCTCTCGACAGCTTCCTCAAGTCATGTTTGATTGGTTCTGAAGGTTGATTTTGGAAATTTTGTAGTAAGTTTGGAAGAATTAAGCTGTCAAATTTTAAATTTTTGAGTCATTTGGAAATTTGAGTATTGGAACGAAATTCTGTCGATTCCATTAGTTTTAGAATGTGAAAATTGGTATCGAAGAGTTGTCGATCAGATTTGGACTTGTTATCTTGATTGTAGGTCTGGAGTTGAAAATATAATTAAAGTTTGGTCAACATTTCAAGTTTTGGTGCTCAAATTGAATTTTTTTTTATGATTCTAGTAGTTTTGGGAGGCGATTTTAGTACTAAAATGATTTTCGTCATAAATTTAGGTGTTCCAATAGTATTTTAGCTTTTTAAGTAGCAAAAACCAGTTTAGTTATGGCTTATGGAATTTATGTCACGCCCCGAATCTACCCCCTAGACGTGACTGGCACTCGAGAGCCATCGATGGTCCCCAAGCGAACCATTGGCCTAGGTTGACGTACTCAACTGGAAACTTTACATATACGTAGAAGCCTTACAAGATGAACATTTTTTAAAATATATAGCAAAACTCAAGAGTCTCAATCATGCTTAAACAAAATTTAAAAAAAAATCTCTTAATACATTAGAAATAATGCTTGATATGTCTGGATAAAAGACTAGACTGACTCACTAACTCTATCAATGAAACTAATACTAAGCTGAGATAGGTGCCGCAACAAAACTCACAGCTATCTAAGTGTAAAATAAAATACATAGATTAAACTGGCTAGAGTCCCCTTAAAGCAAAGAGGTCACAATAACTGCCTCTGGAAAGCTATCATACTGAATATCTACTATCATGTGAATATCTGAATTTGAATCATAAAACGATGCAGCGTCAAAGGCGTCGGTACGTGAAATATACGGTATATAAAATAGCCAAAACGAAAACTCAAAGTAGGCAATACTTTTAAGGTAAATATAACATATCTCAGTGTAAAAAGCATAAGTAATAGATGCAATACATGTTGAAAATATAAACATATGTTGAAAGTATAAATGTAAAACTAACTTGTTTTATCTTGGGGAGTTTCTCTAACCGACAACCATCACTATGAGCTTCATGGTGATACATCGTCTTACCCATACTGTCAAAGTCGTCCCGTACTTTACCAAGGTAAGGGACGAAAAACTAGGGGAGTGAATCCATTCCAAAACTAGGTCATCTCAGTGGCAAGTGAGGAATTGTCTTCTCGTACAATCCTATCCTACGTTGGCTACATAATTTATGAATTCAAGTTATGATTACTCTCACTCATATAAGTGCTCAATACTACTCCCAAAATAACTTTTATAATGATCATAACTTCAAGAGTAAGACATATCAAAATGCCTTCTTAATCTTTTGGGACTTAGCCCAACTTTAGCTTTTCTCAAACTTTGCTCAACTCAACTCTGTCCTCTTTGTCTAAGAGTTGTATCAACACAAGATATTTCAACATGATCTTTATTTCTCAGATATCTTACAAACACAGGAGCTTAAAATACTTCTTACGCTTAACTCAAAATTGTAAACTTTAAAAATTCTCATGAAATAGATATAAAGTTTTAATAATTTCAACCATAGTTGCAAATCTTGTCTCAATATCTTAATTTAATAATAGAATAAACAAGAGTCATGATCCTTATCAAGAAAATATGCATGAACAGTATCTTGATGAAATTCACTAATAATGGATGAAAATTTGATCTCAACTCATAATTATGATCTTGGGTGGAAACTGGTAGTTAAAGATACTAAAATAATAGTAAGTTAATTTTTTAGAGCATCTTACATACCTGAGGAATCAACTTTTTGGAAGAATTGGGGAGAATTCTTGAAAGACCTAACCTTGCCCTAGAGTATACGCTTGAGTTCTTGGAAGACTATTCTAATGTTAAAGAGGTGAGATAGTATGTTTTAGGAATTTATCGTGTGAAACTGGATATACTTAAGGCTTAAGAAGGGTGAAAATAGTCTGAACTATCATTTCTTAAAATAAAAAGTAGAAAATTTCACCACGTACACCATGTCCGCATTGCGTTTGGGGCACGAACATGTGTATTTCACTAAAATTCAAAAATTTCAATTTCTTGTCAAAAATAATAAATAAAAAAATAAAGTCTGGTTTCGCGTCCCAGGCGTGTCACGCCCTACGTGCGGACCCTCACTGTCCGAAAAATTTTTTGAAAAATTATTTTCTGATTCGGTTTCTCTAAAATTGGGTTTAAAAAATTTTTCCCATTCAATTTTTTGTGGTAATCGCAAATCCAGTCTTAGATTTACAAATAGAGCATGGGAAGACGTGTTATGACACGATTCCATTCTAGAGGTATATCAGTAATTTCACGGGTGTTACAATATCTCCTCCTTGGGATCATTCATCCTCAAATGATGAGGATGTTGTGGTTTACTCAAGGCACGAACTCTACACAATTGAAAACATAAACAAGCCACACTACACAATTGAAGCAATTATCAACCTCAAGAATAGAGGTGAAAACTTACCTCTAGTATCACCATAAAAAGGGACATATAGAATACACTAACCCTAATACTCAATACTGAAATAGTTAACTCAATGAAAAACATCAAATTAATGTAGGAACTCAACTACCTGATGGACATCACATCTGTATAGAGAAGAAGGTTACTATCTTGAACCCTAATGAGTCGTGAAAATACAACTCTTATAACGCTTTAAACAAAGAATTTTTTTGCATTCAAATATATTATTTTGATGTTTGTTTTTGTGAGTTTTCAGAAAAAATGACTAGGACATGGAGAAATGGGTGAACTATAGAAAAAAGGATAAAAAAGCTTAAGGACGAGCCTAAAAAGCAAAAGTGGAACCAAGTGTGGGCACACAAGGACCTGCACGACTTTTGTACATTTACACCGAGCGTGATATCATCGCGGCCTCACACTTAGTGGTTGATGGCATTGACAAGAAGCGAACACGAGGCACAAGAGACCAAGGCATATCCCACGACACATTACAAACGTGTCGTGAGAGGAGAGATAGGTCGTGCAACCAGCCGTCAAAGTGACGTGAAAGCCATTATCATCGAAAGTCGAAAACTAGGAGCTAAGTGGGATGAGATGGGATGTGTCACGGGCTGTGTGACCAACCACAGTCCACTTGGCCCGTGATGTCGAATGGAGCTAGAAATTGTTCAAGGAAAGTCAGACGGTCCGTTTCATGGATCGTTGAAACTCACATGGCCCGTTCAATGGCACTTGGAGTAGCAAAATGAGTTGAAGACTCTGCAGGCCAAGTATGACCACACAAACCATTACACGATTCGTTCAACGTCTTAGGGGCCGTTTAGTGGCTCATAGCCATGCCGACGTGATTTTTCTATTTTAATTTGGATTAGATTTTCTTTGTGTATAAATAGTATTTTTATTTTTAATTAGTCTTGGATGGCTAGAGATAGAAAATACTAAAAAAAACATTGTTTTCCTTGATATTCCACAACACTTTGGGATTTTGCTCATCTTGTTCAAGATTGTAACTCATGGTTCCATTGATTCTTTAATAGTAAGTCATTTATTATGAATTCTTTGTATCATTATGGGTTCTCTTTCTTGAATACACTAGGCTAAACATACAACTAGGGTTGTGCGAACCATGACAAATCAATATGATAGGCGAATATATGGTAAATCTTGGGATTGATTGGCGTATATATCTTAGTAATCTTCATTATAATTTCTTCCTTGATGAGTCGATGCATTAGGGTAAGAATTTATTCATTACATGCCCGAAAGGGATGTTTTGATTAGGAAAAGAGTTCTATGATGAAAATTCAGAGTTTTTAACCTAGTCTAAGTACTTGAGACCGAAAGGTGAGAGTATTCCAAGATTGATAATAAGGGTTAGCAAGTATACGTTCTAAGATTGAAAGGTGATGAGTGAAATACATCTAAGAAGGACTGAGAGGTGAATTAGATGTTACATAACTTATTAGATCTTATATACGTAATCATGAACGAGTTTACCACTACATTCGGCTATTACATTAGATGTCATGAAAAACACAATCCTAGCTCCACATAACTTGTTTGAAATCTAGTTGGTTTGAAAAACCAAAACCCCCTATTTACTTTATGCATTTTTGTTTCAAGAATAGATATTACATCTGAAAATGGTCCTAATAAATATATTCTCATGCATTCCCTATGGGATCAACCTCAACTCTGGTTGAGTTCTATATTTGATCATCGATCGTTTTACTATTCCTTTTAGAGTGTAAATTTGGGCATATTAAATTTTGGCGCTGTTGCCGAGGAATGCAGCGAAGTAATAGTCTATTAGTTGCAATTTTTTAGTTTGTAATACTAGTCCCCAATTTTACTTTTGTTTCTTTTTTTGTTGTCTCTTGATATGGAGCCAGCATTGTATACCAAACACCCGAAATAAGAGTGAAGCACTTGGTCCCTATGACCCCGAGTTTACTAAGTCAATTCACAAAATGAATTCCCAAGAACATGATGCAACTAGATAGAGAGAGTTGGTCATGAATCCTACATGTGGGGGAAATGATGGTCTAGGTGACGATGAAAATGCTGGCAATGAGGTACCACCACCAGCACCACTTAAACAGGTATGGTTGGCCGGTGTACGAGCCCCAAGACCTCAACAACCCCAAACAGTAAATGATGATAATAAGGGTGCTGAAACTACTGGAGTAATTGTACTTTCCCCACTACCATAGGTGTTAAGTTTACTATTACCAATACTATGTTGCAGATGCTATAGTTGAAAGGGTTCAAGCGGAGTAGCAACTGAGGATGAAAATCAGCATGTCCTAAACTTTTTGGTGATATGTCGATTGACTGATATTCCAGGGGTTAGTTAGCAAGCAATTAGGTTGCGGTTATTCCCATTGTCTCTTTTTAGTGCGGCGACTAAGTGGCTGAATGAGCTTCCATATAATTCTATCTGCACTTGGGGAGAGTTAAATGAGGAATTCTTGGAGAGGTTCTTCCCTATATCAAGGCAGTAGAAAATCACAGATGATATTGGATCGCACAAGCAACTACCGAATGAAGCACTAGATGAGACTTGGGAGAGATTCAGGTAGAAGCTTAAGTAGTGCCCTAATCATCTCTTATAGATGAGCACTTGAAGGCAGTCTTCTACAGGTCTCGTAACTTTGTGACAAAGCTTATCATTGATATAATTTGTGGGGGATCATACATTTTCTATGACTTTCCCAGACATAGTGGTGATCTTAGACTAGGTAGCCAAAAAATAACATGGCATGGTACACTAGATATGGGGATTGTTCTGGGCTTATCTTTGAGATGACTGCGGAAAAGCAATGAAAAAAGGAGGAATAGGATCAAGACATGGCCCACATGAAGACCCACCTAGACTTGCTAGTGTGATTCTTAGATGGAGGTGCAGAAAAGGTAAAAGTCGTAGACACAATCTAGGTATGAGGATTAAGGTTATAATTATGAGGAGGAGGATAACTGTGTGCCCAGTATTGAGCACTAGTGCAGGCTAAATCCACTTATGCAACAGGTGATGAAAAAGGAGATCATCAAGTAGCTGGATGTTGGGGTGATATACCCCATTTATGATAGCAAGTGTGTTCCGAAGAAAAAGGGCATGACAGTGGTAGCTAACGACAAAAATGAACTGGTCCTATTGAGACCTGTTACTGGGTGGTGAGTATGCATAGACTACCGAAAGCTGAATAGGTACCTTGAAGGACCATTAACCCATGCTCTTTATGGACCAGATATTAGATAGGTTGGCAGCTAGAGGGAGGTACTGCTTCTTGGATGGATACTCAGGCTACAATAAAATATCTATAACATTAGAGGATCAGGAGAAGACTACCTTCACTTTCTCATATGGGACATTTGCCTTCAGGAGGATGCCTTTTGGGCTATGCAATGCCCCAGCCACCTTTCAGCGTTGTATGATGTTAATCTTCTTTTACATGATTGAAGACACCCTCGAGGTATTTATGGATGACTTCTCTATAGTAAGTGATTCCTTCGATACATATCTGTTAAATCTTTGCAGGGCACTATAGCATTGTGAGGAGGCTAACTTGGTACTAAATTGGGAAAGATTCCACTTTATGCTTAAGTAGGGGATAGTTCTTAGTCATAAGTTTTCTGAGAAGAGCAGAGAAGTGGATAAGGCGAAGATCAAGGTGATTGACAAACTTTCACCTCCCATATCTTTGAAGGGTGTCTAGAGTTTTCTTAGGCAGGTTCTACTAATGATTTATAAAAGACTTCTCCGAGATTGCAAATTCATTGTGCAAGATATTGGAGAATGATACAAAGTTTCATTTTGATGATAGTTGTAGGCATGCCTTTGAAATCCTAAAGCAAAAATTAATTTCTGCACCCGTGGTGGTTGCACCTAACTGGAATGCCCCGTTTGAGGTGATGTGTGATGCAAGAAGTATTGTTGTAGGTGTTGTGATCGGATAGAAGTGAAACAAGAACTTCCACCCTATCTACTATGCCAGCAAGACCCTTAATGATGCTCAAAAGAATTATATAGTGACTGAGAAGGAATTGCTAGCTGTGGTATATACATTCGAGAAGTTCAGGGCTTACCTATTGGGCACCATGTTGATAGTGCAAACCGACTATGCAGCCTTAAAGAAAGATGCTAAACCAATGTTGATCAAATGGGTTCTCCTGCTACAGGAGTTTGACTTTGAGGTCCTAGACAAAAAAGGATCTGAGAACCAAGTAGTAGATCACTTGTCCATATTGGAGGACAAGTCAAGACTGGAGGATTGGTTGAACATTGATGTTTCTTTTCCCGATGAGCAAGTATTGGCCGCTTTTATTGACCTTATTCCTTGGTTTGTTAATTTTGTTAACTTTCTGGTGAGTGATATTATGCCATAGTCCCTTAACCTTCACCTGATATAAAAGTTTCTCTTTGATGTGCGGAGGTACTTCTGGGATGACCCTTACTTGTTCTGAACATGTGCTAATGGGGTCATACGGCGGTGCATTCCAGAAGCAAAGATGTTAAGTATCATGGAGGCCTGTCACTCTTCAGCAGTGGGGGGTCATCATAGTGGTGCCAAGATGGCCAAGAAATTTATGCAATATGGATACCATTGGTCCACCATCTACAAGGATGCCCATAACTTAGTGCTTGGGTGTGACCAGTGCCAGTGACAGGGAAACATCTCGAAGTGCCAAGAGCTGCCCATGACCTCGATTCTTGAGGTAGAAATGTTTAGCATCTGGGGCATTAACTTCATAGGCCTATTTATGAGTTCGTATGGATTGAAGTACATCTTTGTAGAGGTAGACTATACATCCAAATGAGTGGAGGCAGTTGCATTGCCAAACAATGAGAGTAAGAGTGTTGTCCAGTTTCTGAGGGGAAACATCTTCTCCATATTTGGGACACCCAGAACTATCATCAATTACGGGGGCTCTCACTTCTATAACAAGGTTTTCCGTGTTGTGCTAGCAAAAGATGGATTTCGATAGCACAAGGTTGCCACACTCTATCGCTCCCAGACTAGTGGATAGGTTGAAGTGTCAAATAGAGAGATCAAGCAAATCCTAACCAAGTTTGTGAATGCTACTCGAACTAATTAGGCGATGAAGCTAGATGATGCTCTTTGGGCTTACAGAATAGCTTACAAGACACCCATTGGTATGTCCCCATATCGGTTGATGTTTGGTAAAGCCTGTCACCTACTATTCGAGTTAGAGCACAAGGCACTCTGGGCTTTGAAGAAGCTCAACACGAATTGGGAAGAGGCTGCTGACCTAAGACTTGACCATCTCAATAAGTTGGATGAGTTTTGCCTTCAAGCATATGAGAGTGCAACATTGCACAAAGAGAGGATGAAGATTCAACACGATAAGCATATTGCCCAACAGAGCTTTAGTGTTGGATACAAGTTATTGCTGTATAACTCCAGGTTGTGAATTTTCCTAGGTAAGCTCAAGTCAAGGTGGTCTAGCCCATATACAATCATTCAGGTGTTTCCCCATGGTGAAATTGAGGTAGAAGTAGAAAATAGGGATCGATTCAAAGTAAATAGATAGAGGGTGAAGCAATACTTAGGTATAATAGAAAAGGCCTTAATGATTGAGGTTTTGCTCCTTGACAAAGTCTGAATAGTCAAGATAATGTGTCATACCGTGACGTTAAATCAAGCGCTCTCTGGGAGGCAACCCTTGCATTATAATAGTTATTAAAAAAAACTTTAATTTATATGTCATGTATTTTCCTATTTTTGATTTGTGTTTCCAGGTGAGTACAGGTGCTATTTTGGAGTTTATGAGTGTACACATGGTGGAGAACATGTCTTAAGGCAGAAAAGGCCAAAAATTTGCCAAATGTTGACACACGGACTATTTACACGGGCCGTGTCATGTACAACAGCTCATGAGAGACGCCATCTGAAAGCTGAGTAGAGTGTGTGACATGCAAGCGCGCTGAAAGGTACTAAGTGTCATCTCATAGGTCATTTACATAGCCCATCATACGTCGAACAACTTGTGTGGGATATCGTCACGTGTGCATGTGCTAGGTAAGCCAAAATGGTGCCAAGTATCAGAACACATACCATTAAACAGTCCGTTACATGTGTCATGACCCATCTAGTGGCCCGTAGAGATGCTATTGTCCAACCCAAATCCAGGTAAGTTCTAAAACGTTTCAAGGATGGTGCGATGGATGGTCCAAATGGACCATACCAAATGACACAGGCCGTGTGGCCGTCCATGTCGAGGAGAGAGAAATGGTCAACTATGTTGACCAAGGTATTTAAATAGCCCTATTTGTTCCCAACAACATACTTTCAAATTTTCACACACACTCTCTATCTACTCTCACGACTCCCTCTCTCTCTCTATCTCTCACACACACTATTTTTCACTCAAAAATCACAAAATGTTTCATCTTATTCGTAATGATTCATAAATCTATTTCACGGTTTGTAGCTTAGTCTAAGTGTGGGTTCTCTTTCTTGAATATGCTAGGCTAAACCCACAAATAGGGTTGTGGGAAACATAACAAATTAATAAGATAAGCGAATATGAGATAACTCTTGGGATTGATTGGCGCATATATCGTAGTAATCTTCCTTATAATTCTTCCTTGATGAGTCGATGCATTACGGTAAGCTTTTATTCATTACATGCCTAAAAGGGATGTTTTAATTAGGAAAAGAGTTCTATGATGGAAATTCAAGGTTTTTAACCTAGTCTAAGAACTTGAGACCGAAAGGTTTGAGTATTTCGGGATTAACAACGAAGGGTTAGCAAGTATATGTTCTGAGACTGAAAGGTGATTAGTGATATGCATCTAAGAAAGACCGAGAGGTGAATTAGATGTTACATAACTTGTTAGATCTTATATACGTAATCATGAACGAGTTTACCACTAGATTCAGCTATTACATTAAGTGTCATGAAAAACACAATCCTAGCTCCACATAACTTGTTTGAAATCTAGTTGGTTTGAAAAACCAAAACCCCCTATTTACTTTATGCCCTTCATTGGAGCCACTCTCCACTACTATGCTCTTTTCTAGAGTTCTACCCTTCATTAACAGAAGCTTCCAACTCTTATCATCACCTAAGTTTATTCCATACCCTTATCAACCTCAAAGTCGCAAGTGCTATCGTGAGATGATCATACTTATACCAACCTAATCCATAAGAATTATGTTCTGCACTTCCATAGAGACTTTCTTATAGGGGATAATATTCCCATATATCTGCTTGGAATCTGTTGTGAAAATCATCGATATCTTATGGGTCTCAGTCACTTAATGGTGACCACATATTCAAGCTTATCATTCAAATCACTTTATAGCTTCTTAGAGGTCAAAATCACTTAAAAATCTTTAAACTTATGATAGCACCTCTACACCCACAATCTTATTAACTCCTATTAGGAGGCATACCAATCAACCCTTAAAAGGAATAAGCATACTATAACTGTCACCACAAATGACACCCATTCTCCTCCTTTATCTTTTGCTACTCATCCACTATCATAACATCGATATCAATACGAAAAGAAGGAATTATTAGTAGGGCTTATAGTAAAATATTATAAGCACGATTCATTCAGGAAATCTAATCTGAGAAAATTCATGACGTAATGTGATGCCACTAGTGTTTTAGGGTCTATACAAGTCTATAGAACCTTGTATACTATGAAGCTCAAGTTTTATCTTGGGTAACATAAGGCTGGAAACTATTAGTTCATAACATAAGATTAGAATTAATGAATGAAGTTGCCACTTCTCACTTTAAGAACTGAGTATGAATATGTATCAACATGAAGTGAATGGGTCTGAATCATGGGCACGGTGCCCTTGCATAAGACAGGAATAAAGTATGATCATTATGAAGTATCAGGAATATTTGAGATAGGAAACCTCAATGTCTCATTCTGATCAACTCAACACTATCAACAACTCAAGATTTACTTTGGTTTATTTCCTAACCATCTTCCCCTTAGCTCAAAGGTTACCTTTTTAAGTTTATGAACTTATTCTCTTTGCCAATTTATAAGTACAACCCTCCAGACAATTGGAGCACCACTACATATATAATGCTTATATCCGCTTTTTACTTACTCCTCAAAGATGTGAAACTGCTGCTAAGACTTTCTTCTGAGATACTAACTTCTAACTCTCTTCTAGATATCTTTATAGGCATCTTCCATTCTTGCTGCTCTTATTGGCATAATAGTTGCTCTATGGCTTATGGTCAGACATCTTCCTTTCTGGACCGCTAACATTCATCTTCTATATTCACTTACATTTGACTAAAGAAAACTTGGACTATAACGGGATTCCTCCTTTTCTATAGCTATCCCTCTTTGACCCAACTATTAAAGGTAATAGGGAATGTCTACATTAGCCTACTCCACATTGACAACTCAAATATACCATCTAAATCCCTATAGCATTCATAACTTAGATCTTCGCACAAATTTACCCTATCATGGCTATATATCTCAAGCCTGTTATTATCTAATGAGTTATCCTTAGCCCGCTATTCCTACCAAAGAGGCACCTACACCATACTATACATAAGATTCCCTGAAAGTCAACATCTTGATCTCGAGCATATAATATGTGAGCCTATTAGAACAATTCTCCAATTAAGAACATCAATTTCACTATGTTATCTCCCTTTTCACATCACTTCTTAGAATTTAAACTTAAGGTTTAGTGCTAACATGGGCATTACACATGCCTGTCATGTCACACCAAGGTAAAATTTTAGAACCCTAGGCCTAAAAAAATTCATAGGAAATATTTAATTGACACATCTCACATTTATAGACTATCTGGGATGTTTATCTTAGGCACTCTCCTTATCTAATAACTTAGCCTCAAATTGATATTTCCATCTAAGGGTCCTAGTCACCATACTCGTAACCACACACTTCTTTTCAAGTTAACATCTTACTTTCACACTCATGCTATTTCAATCCTACTAAGGTGAATCTCTGACTAATAGGATTACTCTCACCTTGCCACTCCCTTTTTTGATAATACTTACTTAAAGTTCAAGCTTAAGGTCTAATGCTAAACATATATATTCAAACTTCTCATATACTATACAAACTCTAAACTATTAGATACAGTCAAGAGATGTTAGTCACTAAATCTCATGATAATAAATAATTCTCTACCTCATGGTATGTCTAAGTATAGTCTATCATCATACTCCCTTTCCTAAGTTAGATAATGCCCACTCATCAATTATACCTCCTTACCTAGCTAAACTCATACTCTATAAATCTCATATGATTCTCTTTTCAAAATCATGAGCCTAGTTTATATCACTACTTTATGCCCTTTGTTCTTATATTCATCACATACTTATCATTACTAACACAATGATACTTCAATATCAACTCCTTTCATATTCGAGTGTGCACTATCTCATACAAACTAAAAACTCTTCCTCTAGCTTATCATAGAAGCTAGATAATACTTACTACTCTTTAACTAAAACTTAGAAGGGACTTGACTTATCACCACATGACTCTTAACTACGAACTTTAAGTAGTTACTGTTCCCACTCTTCGTGATTTATACGTCTTTCTACTTTTCTCAAGGGGAGGGGATACTACAAAGTATTTGGAGACATAAATTAACTTTCCTCTCAAGAATAACATCTGAGGAACAATTTAGCGAACAACGTCTGAAAATACATCTTGTCTTGCTCTAGCTCAAACGCATGATTCATATGAATAAGAGTAAATTATTTTGGATCGATAAACTTAAGCACACTTGTTGGCTCCTCTGAAACCTAATGTAGTCCATTTGCTTTCTGAATACCTTATCTTAAGGTAACTCAACAATATGGATCTGAAATTTTCTATTTCAACCATCTTAATTATGAGAGGTAGTCAAACCAATCTAAAAAACCCACGAAAATAGATAAGTTTCTTAGGAAGTAACTCTATTGCATGATTTGGACTATGAAAGAAGGGAAACATTTCTTACATATCAAAAGTCTCTCATTATATTAGTGGGGCCCTCACAACTATAAATAAGTTCCTACAAACACGGCTTCATAGATATCCTATTATACTTGAACTCTGTGTTCTGATACCAAGTTTGTCATACCCCAAGCAAGTGTGCCTGTTGGTTGTGTTTTAGTAGGATTTTTAGTTGATTGGACAATTTGGGGTTAAACTCGGACTCGATGGAAGAGACAACCCAAAATTTGGAGGATGAAGATCAGTACAAGCAACCAAAAGACCAATAATCCATGTGGAAAACCTAGATATAAGTCTATGAAAGATGTAAAATGCAAAAAAAGGTGTGAAACCCAAGAAGGTGCAAGGTCCATATCGCGGACTTGTTCAAAAGGAAAAGTACACTCCTTGTACCAAAGTGCTCACAACTCATATGGTTAAATGCTTATTAGAGTATCTTGGCTGCCTTGACTTCAAACACCCTATGCGTTACTATTTCTTTTTGTTTATTCAATTTTATTTAAATTCAAACATTGTAGGCTAGGTCTCTTTAACATTTCATTGAAAACCTATGTGCCACCTTTAATTTATTCAAAACCAACCCACTCCATTTTATTTTGGAAATAGATTGAAATAAAACTTTAAATCTTTGAGTCCTTTATCAATTAATGTAATGACCCTAAAAATTATTCTTTACTTCTCGATAAAATTATCATTTTACCCTCTTGACAGCTTCCTCAAGTCATGTTTGATTGGTTCTGAAGGTTGATTTTGAAAAATTTTGCAGTAAGTTTGGGAGACTTAAGCTGTCAAATTTTAAAATTTTGAGTCATTTGGAGATTTGAGTATTGGAACAAAATTCTGTCGATTCCATTAGTTTCAGAATGTGAAAATTGGTATCAAAGAGTTGTCGATCAAATTTGGACTTGTTATGTTGATTGTAGGTGTAGAGATCAAATTATAATTAAAGTTTGGTCAACATTTCAAGTTTTGGTGCTCGGATTGAATTTTTTTATGATTCTAGTTAGTTACGGGAGGCGATTTTAGTACTAGAATGATTTTTGTCATAAATTTTAGGTGTTCCAATAGTGTTTTAGCTTTTCAAGTGGCAGAAACCAATTTAGTTATGGCTTATTGAATTTATGTCACTCCCCGAGTCTATCCCCTAGACGTGACTGGCACTTGAGAACCATTATTGGTCCCCAAATGAACCCTTGGTCTGGCTGACTTACTCAACTGAAAACTTTACATGCATGTAGAAATCTTACAAGATGAACTGTTTTTAAAAATATATAGCAAAACTCAAGAGTCTCAAACATGCTTATACAAAATCTAAAAAAGCATCTCTTAATATATTAGAAATAATGCTTGATATGTCTAGATAGAAGACTAGACTGACTCAATAACTCTATCAATAAAACCTCTATTAAACTGAGATAGGTGCCACAATAAAAATATCACGACCAACCCCGGGGCCGTGAATGGTGCCGATAGGACACCGCGACAACCGCTTATACTGAATCTTTACTTACGATAGCTA
>JAOTQJ010023091.1:0-16684 GCA_025642045.1 Solanum sejunctum | reverse complement strand
TTAAGTTCACCAAGCCCTTTGGTCAAAGGTGAGAGGCGAATTTCACTATGTGACTTGGCCCATCTCTATAGTGTGCAATACTAACCATTACATATAGTCTCAGTCAACCTCCTCTTGGTCTAGTTCGGTTGATTAGACGAGAACACATCATCAAATCCTGTTAATCAATTTATTTTCCTATTTATTACCACCTAGATCGGGAAGGTAACACTAGGAAAGTTCTAATGTTGGCCACCACTAGAAAACATGCAATCTGAAGAGAATTGATTAATATATGTAAATACCCATTTTAAGAATTGCAAATTATCCAGGTCTATTTGATTAGATCTTCATGGTTTCACAACCCCAAGTTATGGGTTTAGCTACTCATTCTATGGGTAGATAAAGAAACTATGAATTGAAAAAACATAATTAGTCTCTTACCCAAATAGATTGAAGAATAAGCAAATCCAATTTGTATTTAAAATCACAAGGTTGAAAGATATAATGAATCCACAAGTGTGTTCTCCTCTCCAATATTTTGTCTCCAAGTATAAAACCCTAAAAATGTGCTCTCATGACATTCTCTACTCTATTTTACCGTACTTCTTATTAAAAATAACCTAATTATACTATTTGTAGTATTTATAAACAAGTTCCACATAAATAGAAAACCTGATCGGTGGACCCTACGACACATAGTAATGACTCATAATATACAGGGTTTATGAGTCATAATTAGGGTCTTGTGTTCAGCTTCTTTAATCATGGATTTCACTGCTATGGATCGACATTACGAGTCATAGTCTGATCTATGACTCGTATCGCCTTCTCGTAGACTTCATCAGCATCTGGTCCATCTCTAGAAATCTTCACGAAACCATCTATATGACTCGTAGAGTGATCTATGAGTCGTAGAGGGGTCTTGTATAGCTAAACTTTCTTTCATTCTTCACTGGACATCCCCCCAAAACTGACTCTACGAGTTATATTTTCTCCAAAAACTATGCCAACTTTCTTTCCTGCAAAAATAAACACAAAAACATATAAAAAAATCACAAATTTCGCATTGAGAGCACACAAAAATCCTAAGTTTTAGGCATCAGATGTGCTGTATTTTAACAGCATATCAACACCCTCAACTTAAAATTGTTGCTTGTCCTCAAGCGACGACTCAATCTGTATAGATAATATAGTAACACATAAACCTCAACCCAACGACATACATCACATATAATTCAAACTCAGGTACCAACACCAACTTACAAGATCAGACAGCTATTTAGAAAACCAAAATACACTAGTGCATTTGACAACACAACCATGATAAGCAAAGGAATATCAACGGTCCACGATCACTAAACAAGTCAAATGCTAACAAAGCAATGCAAGTACTCTCACAGAAACAAGTCCCATTTTAATACTCAATGATGATTTCAATTTCAGTCTTGGGACTGTGCAAACACACTCATTCTCACAAAAGATGTTTATGCATAATGACTAATATCATAGGCTTGCCCATATACTTATGACTCAAGTATTTAACCAACTGGACTAGGATCACTTTAGGACTTTCTAGGCTTGTAACGTAGGCTTAGGGGCTTTGGTATGGCATTTTGAAAAAATAGTGACTAGAAGTCATCCTTAAACTATGTATTTTAATACTTTCACCTTACCAACTCTAACATTTCCACCTTATTCTCCCTTTTTCCAAATTCAAGCTTTTCTGAATATTTTCTTCTCATTTTTTAGCTTGTGCCTCATTTTTACACTTCATTTTGCTTTTAATCTTAATCTAAGGCATCTTTTTTTTTCTTGCACCATGTACATGATTTTTTTCTTTTTCTCCCCATTCCTAACTCACCACCTTATTTTTATGATCTTACCCCAATACCAGCCACCCTCAACTTAGGCTTTTAGCCTATGTTGAAAGACACAATAGCTATTCTCCAAACCATGGCCACTTTTGGTAGCCACCCTCAACTTAGGTTTCTTGCTTAATCAAGGTTCACAATGCTCGAGGACAGACCAGGGCCAATTTAAAGATTTTTCACTAGACAAGGTTAGGCTAATTAGGTACTTTTGTTACACTCCATAACTCCATGCTCTTATATACCCATGTTTCAAGCCTCATTTGTGCAGGTGGAGAATGTGTTGGGGTCCTAGTACTTAAACGAGTTCAAGACTTCCCCTTGAGTTGAGTTTTGGGTGTTAGTTTATGAAAGGGTCAAATTTAAACGAGCATAAATTTTAGCACACTTTGAAATAGATGACGTATGGTATGTCAAATAACATCCCTTCAAGTTAGATTTCCAACACACTTGGTTTGACCTCATTTCGAGGTCGAATAAAGGAGTTATGACCATTTTCATGAGACCCTCCCATGCAATGATGTTACACAAGCACTTTGACAAGCAGTGGGGCTTTGAACGGGCAGTCTGGGATGCCTTGAGCTGGAAAAGACCATTTTTGGTCTAAGGCATATGACACAGCCAGTGGCACAAGTCGTGTGGCTTGCCATTGACCGTCTGGCTGGTCGTAGAGTGTGTGCAAATGAGGAAGAGTGGGCATGGGAGGAGCTTTCTTGGCTAAGTATGTGTTGTGCCATGACCATCTTCACTGACCATGTGTTGTGGGTTTCATTCATGGGTACCTTTAACGTCTTAATTACCCTACCCTAATCTTTCATTTCTATCAAAATTACATATTCCCAAGTTGTGTTGCGTATAGGCATTATTCATTAGTGATTATGATCATATACTATAGTGGGGTTTCATGAAAGTTTGATTGAAAATACATGATTACTCATTTTCAAGTCTATACCATGAGATGATTTATCTATTATGATTATGCATGTTTTAAGCTATAGAACTATAATCTCTTTTGATATTTGATAGGGGGTTTTCAACATATTTCATATGAGAGTTTTACCAAGTATTGGTGGGTTGATTTACATTAGAATTTCTCACATGATTTCACTCTTGAATTGCACAGTTTTATACTAGCATAACACACCCACCAAGTATTTGACAAAATGTCCGATTATGGATTCTTGAGTCCTTGAATGTCTAATACATGTTTATGAGTCAAGAGACTTTATGATGATTTTGGGAATCTCTAGAGATGTGTTTTGTTCATGAAAATGTTGATGATATTATAAAGCCGGATTAAGTCCTTTTATCAAAGATTTTACCTCTTGTGAGCCTTTGATGTTGATGTTAATGCAAGGGTAATATTGATGATGACTCATTCTTATGTTTGATGATTAAGCTCACCATTTAAGGTCAATGATGTTAAGATCTACTCATGTCATGTCTTCCATGTTTCTTACAAGTTATTAAAGCTATGATTATTTTAAGAATTTCATGGAATTAGACTTAGCACCGAGTGGACAAGAGGTAAGTCTCCAAGTCCCAAAACTACATGCCACCATAGGTGAAGGGATTAGAGGCAAGTCCCCAAATCCCTAAGAGGCTAGTACCCTAAATATGAGGGCTTGAGATGAGTACCCGAGTCTAGGAACTAGTGGCGAGTACCCGGTTCACATAAGGCTTAGTGGATCCACTTAGGCATTAAGAGGTTCACCTTGGCAAGTAACTTCTCCCTTTCTTCCAGTGTAGGGTAGATATTGAGATTCCAAGTTGTAGCTCACTTGGTCTTGTTTATGTTGGTTGAGGTTTCTTCCCACACTTATATATTATGTTCTATGTAAGATGAATGATTTACAAAGCATGACTTACTTAAGTATTGATCATACTTGTCATATCATCATTATGCTATCTTTTTCTTATCAATATATATTTTGACTATGTTGCCTATCTCTTGTTGCATTGTATCCTATATTCTTAGTACATTCAAAAGTACTAATGCATACTCTATGCCTGCATGATGTTACCATGTAGGAATAAGATCTCCATTTGATTATCCTCCTCTACGTGGCTAGCTTGACATCTTGAAGATAAGCTTGGTGAGTCCTCAAGTTTGAGGACACTATCTACTTTCTCTTGCTATTTCTAAAACTCCTTTATATTGATGTTTGACATTATGAGGGTGAGCCCGGAAAGTGACTTGGCCCCCAATCCATTCTAAGTTTGGAGGTGTTATTAAAATATTATGATGTATCTATGCTATGAGCTTAACTCCTTATGATTTATGATATCAAAGAATTCCCTTAGCCCTATTTACCCCTATTTTACTCTCTTGTTGTTGTTTATTTGCTTCCATGACCAAGGATTTGTGTATGATATGCTATGAGGATTATTTAGGGTCCCGCTGGGTTCTCTGTTTGCCATGTCATGTCTAGGCCCTAGGTCCAGATTGTGACAGGTTTTGAAAGAATTGGTTCGTATAAGGCTCAAATATGTGGAACAAGGGATAAAACATCATTTGGTTGTGGTTATTTTAGACTAAAGTAGACTAATTTAAGAACAAATGCCAAAGATCCCTTCCTAATCCATTTAGTCTACAATCTAACTTAGAGTAACAGGGCAAGTTCTGAATTAGCACAAAAATGCATGAATCTAAAAAAATAAACTCACACTCACATGGCATTTCAATGCATTATTAACAAGCAAGTCACAGATCATGCTTCATATCTCAATTACCCACACTTATGCGAACAACTATCAAACACCCAAACATACATGGTTTTCATTTAACTACTAATCAAAAAATTTTTTGTAGGCACCAATTTTCAAAAATAAAACATGGAAAATATGTTATATGTCATAAGTATTAGTACTATATGTTACAAATATTATCTAAATACCCTAAATATGTTGTTTCAACAGAAATTAAATATCTACGAGGAAAAAGAACACAAGCAAAAAAACCTCGGGATCAAAATTTGGGATAGTTATGGACCATAAGCTACTCAGACTTTACCAAGGCCTATAATTGCCCACACCCCATCGAAAAAGTTATGCATTGTACTCAATGCACCAAATCCGACAAAAATATAATAGGAGGGGTTAAAAAAAACATACCTTGGCGCCTATCACGGGCTGCGTATAGCCATCTACCATCTGCAGGGTAGTATGCTCAGTAGCCAAACTTTGTTGAAGGGACCAATACCCCTTGGCCTATCATGCTCCTCTAGCCTCATATGCTCCTCTAGCCTCAATGTCCTCAAGGCCAACCCAAGATCGTCCTCTGCATCCTCATCATCCTCATCACCTCATCATCCATGGGGTGATTTGTATATACATCTGCTCAACAGGGTCCTAATCTGTGCAAGGCGCTTCTCTAGGGAAGTCTATGGAGGCTCTATGGAGGCGAATAGATCAAAAGCAACTCAGTAGATGTAGACTTCGATAATGTCATGGGCGCCGCAAGTGAAGGTATCATGTCAGTCCTAAGCTTTGCAATCTCCTTATGTACTGCTGATAAATTTGAAGGCTGGGCCTCGAGTAACCTCTTATGCACTCAATCTTCTAAAGGCACTGATACAGGCATCCACCATAGAAACATATTCCTAAATAGTAGATATGGTGAACGCCTTACATCGCTCCTCTGAGTCCATAACAGTTTGTCAGACTCATGGCCTAAGTTGCTGAATAAGCTGATCTAAGTAGGCCTCAGCCCATAGTAATTACTGCACCATAGCCTGAATCAAAACAGCGGACACATAAACTATGCCTGATATAGAAGTCTATGAAGTGCTGGCCTCTGGTGCAGGAGTAGCTGTATTTGGACCCCTCTCAACATTAACTGCCTTGGGCTAATGAAGTCTCTTATCTGTAGTATCAGCAACATAAGTAGTGGGGGTAGTCGTCGAACCCTCAGAATGTGGCACTGGGGCGAACATCAATGGTGGTGGTAGTGCTCCCCGAGTTGCTATCAGGTTCTCATCGGCCTTTATTAGGCCAACCTCCAGGGTATGCTGGGCATCGACTAACTGATCCAGCTGATGAAGTATCTCCACCTGTGAATGTAAACAGAGTTTGTAGACCAAAATCAAAAATGGGATGGAGGTATCCCTCTTGAGTGGTAACACATGAATCTGCTCTGCTATGAGTCGGGTCCAGTCAATTTAATATCTATCCAAGATGTTTGCAACCAATACCGCCCACTTCAGTGTCAAAGTATTACTACCAAAGTATGCTGGATGCGGGATCTAACAACCGCCCACCAAAATTTGGTAGGGAAAAAAGTGAAGCCTTCACAATAAGCTTTGTATATATGGTGACTCAAGCAGGATATGGACCCTGCTCTGCAATATGACTGGCTACCCATCTCAACAACTCTGTCCTCTTTAACGAATCCTTTGAAATCGATGTAGTTCTAGCCTGCCCAATCTATAGTCAAACTCAACTGTCAATTATGGGGCTCGATACTCAAGACCAAAAAGTACATAGTGGATAATCTCCTCTGAAGTATTGACCCATCGCCCTCTCACTTGCACCTCTATCAATCTCGGCTATATGAGAGGTCTCTTCCCTTTGGCAAGATCTTGAAGAATCATGGTTGTGTATGCTACATAAAAAACTCCTATACCAGAATAGGGGTGTATCATCCAAGCCTCTCCATCAACCACGTGAGCCCATATTGTGTCATAGTGTCCTTCAGACCTGGGACACGACTCAATCCATCATCAATAACTTGGGGCTCCTCATATATCAAATAGGTGGGTTTGCCCAATTCTTTGGGCTCTTTAACCTCCAGAAATATGGCCTCCATCCCCTCAATGCACCGTCGATGTTTACTAGCATTTGGTGCTGAAGAAGATGATAGTGCCGACTGAGGATTCAGAATCTTTTTTATCTTGGGAGTAGTCCTCTGAACTCTACTCCTCCCTAAACTTAGTCATCTGGGGCATGCTGCTCCCTATCTTCTCATTGGCTTCCTCATCAGACTGAGTAGGAATATTGGCTTAAGCCTGAGTCTGTGCAGCTCTAGCAGCTGCTGCTCTAGTCTGTGGTACCCTAGGCACAGGATCTGGATGAGTATCAATGATCTCCAATGACCCACTCAGCCAGGTCTACTCATCATCTGCATGTTCATCATTTGTAGGCTCATTAATGAGTTGCTTTCTGATAGCCTCAATCTCTGCATGTTTGCCTTTTGGGGTCTCTGCATGTTTGACTTTCAGGGCCATATAGTATCTGAAAATTAAGCATAAACAACCCATAATTAGCCCTAACAATCAAGAAATAGAAAACAAAAATTGAATTGGATCAATTGCAGAAAGGCATTACGAAAGCCAGTTACAAGTCATAATTAAAACTACAAGTCATAAAATTGTCCCGTAACTAGAGGTGCAAAATAATATTGAACACTAAAAAATTGTACGAGACCCAGGTATGAGTCATAACTTAGTTTATCAGTCGTAAACTAATTTTGTAAAAATTTCTAGGGAGTAAGTTTCAAAATAGGCAAGGATCTACAAGACCTATCTATGACTCGTGGAGTGACCTATAATTTGTAGAAGGTCGCATCTAATGAATATTTAGAAAATAAATTCATTGGAACTTTCCACAAAGGGAAATTATGACTCGTAGACTCATCTATGAGTCATAAAATGCTCTCATGAACAAGAACTTCCAAGTACCTAATCTATCCAAATTTATCACACGGACCCCAAAAATATTTTAATCCTGAATCTACCATCATCAAAGCAAGCATAAATTTACTCACATGTTAAGTACATAATAACACATACCCCAAACATGATTTCAATTAATATTCACCCCATCAAAAAATGAACAATCTTGGAAGAACATAAGTTTCCAACAATTCCTTTTATCATTAACACTAAAGCATACTCCAATGATATCAAATACCATTTTACAATCATAAGCTACGCAATATCACTCATTCAAATAATCATAGATGATTCCATGGCACACAATCAGAAATCACAAGGCTGTTACACTTAATTCTGGGCATGAGCAATCAATATAAAAAACACCCCTAATTTCACATTCCCAATTCATATTCATCAAGAAATTCATGCTTAAGACTTCAAACCCATCACCATCATCACATCACATAATGAAGATCAATGAAAATTTTAATATTATAACTTAACCAAAAAACTTACTAAAGATGGTGATGAACTTGGAAGAGAAAGAGGAAGTGAATGATGCAAAACCCTAGGAGTAGCAATAATTTCTTGCCAAAAATTGGTCACAACCGCCATAGAATTTATTGGAAACAAAGAAAGGGGAAGAAATTTAGGGAAATTTTTTATAAATGAGGGTAAAAGTGTGGTCAATATATTTTAACCCCCTTTTATACCTTACCAGATCAATGTTAAAAATTTACAGATTAGGGTCTATGAAACTCCGACTATGAGTTATAGCTTGGTCTATGACTCATAAGTCCTAGTCTCGTAGACCTCTCAACACTTAGAAAAATTCTTAAAACATACCTGAATTCCATAAACCATATTCACGGCTTGTAGATTGATCTACGAGTTGTAAAGTTGGCTTATGGGTGGAGTGCACACTTATTCTGCTCACTGTAATTCTCTATGAGATAGGATTATGAGTCGTAAGTGCAATATGACTCGTAAGCCCAGTCGTAGAGATTGCGCCAGATGTAATTCTCAGTAAAGTGTACTGGCTTAGTCTTGAACCTGTATACTCTTCATAAAATGCAAGCACCCTATATGCAACAAAATCCATGTCAAAAATAGCAATCAAAACACAATCAAACAACTACCTAAGAATCCAAAAATTGAAAATAAACTTAAAACCAAGCTAAAACATCCAAAATCCTTGTGTTGCCTCCCAAGTAGCCCCTGATTTATTATCGTGACATGACTTATACATCTTGAGTACTTAGACTACCTCAAGATTTGGTGAATTCTCGTCACCACACTTTACCTCTTTCATCATGCCACTCTGAATTTGATCTAGTTGTATTAATACAAGTTCAAACTAGCTATTAAGTTGTTGAATTATCACAGAATGTTGATCAACTTTATAATTGATCTTGACAACATCAAACTTGATCTCTCTTAACATCTCCTCCTATATATCTTCCATTTTTAGCAACTGGGCAAGCATATCTTCAAATCTAGAGTTTCCATTACCCTTACAATGATGGTGTGGTAGCATGAACAAGCTACTCCTACCACTCTCTTCTTTATGACTCACATCCTTGGTGTGGTAGCTTCCCTGATTACCCTCTGGAGTGGTTGGATCTTACTTTTATTTCATTAGCATCTACAGATTGACTTTGTTTTGAGCAAGCATTTGAAAGATCTCAGCATTTATTTTTGCTTACTCTAAACTCTTATCATAGATATCCATATGGCTAGTTGGTTGCTCACTTATGGCTCTATAAACATGGTGAAGATCAGCCACCTTGTCCATCTGTTCAGCAATATCTGCAAATGATTTCCCTAAGACAACCTCCCATAAGTGCTTCGGCATATGCTTGACTATCGAGGTTCAGTGCTCGTTAGAAACTCTCTACTAGTGTTGTGTCTAAAATGTTATGGCTCGAGTACTCCTTAAGCATCCATTGAACTGCTCCTATGTAGAATTGAGTGAATCACTATCAAATTGCTAAAAGTTAATGATTTGGTCTCTTATCTTAAACCTGTTAGACCTAACAAAGAACCTAGCTATGAAAGCCCTCTGCAACTCTACCCAACTGGTGATTGAACACTATGGGAACTCAGATAGTCGTAACGCAATATTTCTTGTAAGAAACAATGGGAAGACATAAAGTTCTACGACATCCATAGACAGATTCTGTGTTCCTCTCACACTCCTGCAAACAAATGCCATGTTGTCCAAGTGGCTATGTGGATCATCTTATGGTAGACCAGCAAATAATCCATGGTTTTGGAGAATTTAGAATAACCCACTAGAAACAGTGAACTTTGTGTCAGCCGATAGTGGTGGCAACACAATATCCCTAATAACATCCATAGCCATAGGGTTCAATCAATATTGATTCCACTGACAAACAT
Source organism: Solanum sejunctum (assembly GCA_025642045.1). Taxonomy (NCBI): domain Eukaryota; kingdom Viridiplantae; phylum Streptophyta; class Magnoliopsida; order Solanales; family Solanaceae; genus Solanum; species Solanum sejunctum. The sequence goes on along the minus strand of JAOTQJ010023091.1, from coordinate 6,780 downwards.
TGACATTGAAATCCCTAAGATGTGGAACATTGGCCAAAGGAGGTGGGATTACATCCCTATCATCAATATCAACATTCCGATTCAAAGCTTTGTTAGCCACATTATTGGCATTTGCTTGAGCCATTCTTCTCGTAATTTGTAAATCAATTGGAGCTAAGAAATTTTCTTAACTCCTTGTGTTTGGCATATACTACCTAGTATACCCTAGAAAAAAATAAAAATAAAAACAAAATTAAAATACAAAGGAAGTAAGAAATTAACACTCGAATTACAATTATAGTGAATTCAATCAAAGTCTATCCGTATTGGGAAGATAATACTATGCAAGTTCTAATGTTGGCCACCACTAGAAAATAAGCAATACGAAGAGAATTGATTAATACATGTAAATACCCATGCCAAGAATTGCAAATTATCCGAGTCTATTTGATTAGATCTTTATGGTTTCTATAGCCCCAAGTTGTGGTTTTAGCTACTCAGGCTATGGGTAGATAAAGAAACTATGAATTGAGAAAACATAATAAATCTCTTACCCAAATAGATTGAAGAATAAGCAAACCCAATTTATATTGAGAATCACAAGGTTGAAAGATATAATGAATCCACAAGTATATTCTCCTCTCCAATATTTTGCCTACAAGTATAAAACCCTAAAAAGTTCTCTAATGACGTTCACTACTCTATTCTGTTGTGCATCTTACTAAAAATAACCTAATTATTCTATTTATAATATTTACAAACAAGACCCCAAAAAATAGAAAAACTGGTCGGCTGACCCTGCGACATGCAGTTACGACTTGTAACAGGTTTACAAGTTATAACTATGATCTCCTGTTCAGCTTCTTGAATCTTGGACTTTACTGTTATGAATCCATTTTATGAGTCGTCGTCTGATTTATGACTCATATCACCTTCTTATAGACTACATCACCATTATCTTGTCCATCTTTAGAAATCTTCACTAAACTCCTCTATATGATTCGTAAAGTGATCTAAGGCTTATATAGGGCTCTCATATAGCTGAACTTTAGACTTTCATTCTTCACCAGAAATCCCCATGAAACACACTCCATGACTCGTAGAGGGTATCGTAAACCTTCAAAAACTAGAAAATTATAATTTTCTGCAGAAGTTAAGCCAACCTGCTTTCATATAAAAATAAAAATAAAAACATATAAAAACCACAAATGTAGCATTAAGAACACACAAAAGTCTAAGTTTTAGGCATTAAATGTACTGTATTTTGATAACACATCAGTGCACACTCATTTCATAATCTTTGAGGAGTTTTAACCACCTCCTTTGCCTTAAATTTAGATCTTTTTGGGTGAACACATATTGGAGATTCTTATGATTAGTGAACATGTCCACATGAACCTCATATAAATAGTAACATCATATCTTTAATGTAAATATGATGTGCTATCAAAATACAACATATTTGATGCCTAAAACTTAAAATTTTGTGTGTTCTCAATGTGACTTTTATTATTTTTATATGTTTTTGTGTTTGCTTTAGCAGAAAAAGTAGGTTGGCACAATTTTGGGAAAAGTTGCAGGTTTTACTGATTTCAAGGATATACGGGACCCTCTATAAGTCATAGAGGTGGTCTTAGGGACTTCCAGTATTCAAAAGCTAAGTCTGATAATTTAACGTTCAGAAATATGAGACTCAGTTACGAGTCGCAGACCTCACTAAGATTCGTAAAAGGATGTTTTGTAGATACTTTCAATGTTGATCAAGATTGGACTAACAAATGCAGTTGTAGACTATGATAAGTTGATACAAGTCATAGAGCAGACTATGACTCATAAAGGTGTTCATAGCAATAACGTATGAGATTGAAGATGCTGACCATGAAAGCTCGATTATGGCTCGTAGGGCATACTACGAGTCATAACTGGGACTCGTATCAGGCACCGATCAATTTTTCTAATTAATTTAAAGACTTATTTGAAAATACTATATATAGTATATTTTAGGTTTTTAGCTGCAAGTTTTACAGATTTTGAGAGTTTACATAGAGATACTTAGAGAGCACGAAATTGAAGAGTATTATTCTTAGGGTTTATCTTTGGAGACTAAATTTTGGAGGTTAGATTCACTTGTGGATTCATTACATCTTTGAAGTTTGTGATTCTAAACACAAAGTGGGTTTTATTGTTCTTCATTCTCTTTTGATAAGTGATTAACTAAGTCTTCCATATGCATTGTTTATTTATTTGCCCAAGCTTTGAGTAGCTAAAGCCACAACTTGGGGTTGTGAGAACCATGAGAATCTAATTTAGAAAATCTAGATTAGTTACACTTCTTGAGTTGGGTATTTGCATATATTATCTATTTTCCTTCATTTTGCATATTGTTTAATGGTGGCCAACATTAGACCCTGCCTAGTGTCAGGATCCCGATCCAAATAGTGAGAATAGGAAAAAGAAATGATTAACAGAATTTGATGATGTGTTCTCGTCTAATCAACTGAACCTGACCAAAGAGAGATTGACTAGGACAATAGATAATGGTTAGTTTGACATGTTATGTTGGTCGGCCAAGCCTTATAGTGAAATTTGACTTCCACATTTAGAAGAGGGCTGGAAGAAGCTTCCTACATGCAATATCCTAATTGAGAGCTATGTTATCCAGGTAGATTAAATTAGTGAATCATAGGGAACACAATTACCCAAGTTGCTCTCTAATTTGATTGTCTTTCCATTTTATTAGTTTAGTTTAATTTTCTACCAATTTCAAAATATCCCCTTTATAGAGAATCAAGTAGTTGATGTTTCAATTGACTATTAGTGAACCAAGTTGCTAAAGTATCGTATTCCCTATAGGATTCGACCCTAACCTTGGTTAAGTTTTTTACTTCGACAATAGCTTTGACCTTGAAGTAGAGGTGTATCTTGAGCGTTCATCAGGAAAAATGGTGTCATCGCAGGGGAATACAATGATACTTTGATTTGGTTCCACCACTAGTTTAATTCAAGTGTTAATTTCTTAGGTCTATTGTATTTTACTTTTTTGCTTTTGTTTTTGTTGGTTTAGTTTCTTTACAGGGTATAGTAAGTGTGTATTCCCAATACAAGGAGTCAAGACATTTCCTTAACTTCAATTTATTTAAAGATCCAACATGCTATCAAAAGAATGGCTCAAGCAAATACTAATAGCACGGGAGCTAGTGTATCACCGCCGCTACATACTGAAGCAATGTTGCAGAACCATATTTTTTTTTGCTGGTCAGCCATCTAAAGTTCCATATGACCCATTTACAAAATTTTGGATATGTTTGCAGGAGTGTAATGGGAATACAACATTCGTCTATGGATGCCGTGGGACTTTAGGTCTTCCCAATGACCCTTACAGGCAATGTTGCAATGTGGTACTCTGAACTTTCACAAGGTGTGATCACTAGCTGGTGGAATAGCAAAGGGCTTTCTTAGAAAGGTTCTTCGTTAGATCAAATAGGTTTAAGATGAGGGACTGAATGATTAGCTTTCAGCATTTCTATGGTGATTCACTCACTTCAACATAGGAGCATTTCAAAGGATGCTTGAGGAGTACCCCAGACCATGGCATTTCAAATTCAACATTAGTGGCAATTTTTTATCGAGCACTGAACCCGAAATAGCAAGCTTATGTAGATACTCTTATGGGGGGGTTCAGTCTTAAGGATATTTGCATAAGTTTCTGAACAAATGGATAAGTTGGATGCTATTTACTGTGTATATATACCTACATAGGAGTAATCAACTAGTCAGATAAAAGCCTCTGATGGGAATTATACACAAGAAAAGATAAATGCACTAATCTTCCAAAGGATTGAGCAAAACCAGGCAAGTCTGGAGATGTTAATGAAACAATAATAAGATCTAAACAGGCCAAAAGGTAGTCAAGGAAGAAATCGCACTAAGGATATAAGCCATGGGGAAGAGAGTGAGAGAAGCAACGAGTTTTTGTTTCCACACCATCAATACAAGGGAGATGGAAGTTCTAGAGTTGAGAATATGCTTGTCCAGTTGCTACAAAAGAGCATATGCACAAGACGAGATGATCAGGGAAATCAAGTTCGATGTTATTAAGATAAACTACAAAGTCAACCAGCATGCTATGGCAATTCAACAGCTTAATGGCCAATTCAAACTTGTGTCTACCCATTTGGAGCAGATTCAGAGCGGATTGATGAAAGAACCTAAACCCGATAATAATGGTTCACCAAGCCTTGACGAATTCTGAGTAATCAAGAGGGTTATGTCATGCTGCGACATTAAATCAGATATTACATGGGAGGCAACCTAATCATTTTCATGTTTTAGCTTCAGTTTAAGTTTACTTTTTAGTTTTTGAATTTTAAGTTGATTGATTGTGTATGTTTTGATTGTTATTTTTGGACATTGGATTGGTTGTATCTTGGATAGTGGTGTATTTTGAGAAGAATGTGCTGGAATTGAACAAGAATTGTAGATTTATTGAGATGTGCATCTGAAGCAATCTCTACGACCAGTCTTATGAGTCATATTGCACTTTACGACTCGGAGCCTTGCCTCTTAAAGAGTTACAGTGAGCAGGATTAAAAGTGAACTCCATCTATGAGCCAACTTTATGATTCGTAGTCAACACTATGAGTCATGAATGGGGTTCATAGAACCCAGGTATGTTTTCAAATTTTTCTTTGTTAGGTGGTCTACGAGACCAAGACCTACACGTTATAGTCCAAGCTATGACTCGTAGTCGAAGTTTCATAGACCCGACTCAGTAATTTTAAAAGTGTAACCTGGTAGGGTATAAAGAGCGGTAAAACTTTGACCTTAATTTTAACCTTATTCAACAAGAAATTACCCCAATCTTTTTCCCCAATCCTTTTTCGACCAATTTTTTAGCACTCAAACCCCATTTTCGGCAATTCCTATGGCTAGGCTTTAGGGAATTAGTATTCTCATTTTGCTTTCTTCAGTTCATCTAATCATATGGTATGTTTCTTAGTTTAGTTATATTTAGAATTTGTTTTGCCTTGAATGGTTTGAATGATTATGGAGATTGAAAGGCACACCGAAGCATGTCACTGGTTGTGATGAAATTGTGAAGGAAAAGCTATTGTTGCTTTGAGTGGAATTAATGGTGTTAATCCTAAGTTGAATGATTTATCTGTGTTGTTATGATTAGATGCTCATACTATCATATTTGTTGTTTGATTATTCGGGTGTTATTAGGTTATAAATGTTCATTGACTTTTAATTCCATAGATGCATGATAGTTTTTGGGTGATTTTGTTGTAGTCAAAATCATGGATTAATCAACTCTTGTTGCACCCACTAAGCTAACTCCCAAATGACCTTGAATGTGATTGAGTAATTAGATGTGTGTAATTTGGGAGTGGTAATATAGGTACATATTTGAATGAATTGTGTGTAAATTGGGAGTGGTGATATAGGTACATATTTGAATGAACTGGTAATGGATTAATGACTAAGTTTGGATTGATATATCCTTGTTGATGGGGTAGATTCTTGCTTTGAAATCATGTTTAGGGTACGGGGTGATTTGTGCTTAGTATGTGAATGCCATATTCTTGCTTCAATGCTACTGGATTAGTGTTTAAATTCCTAATAGGGGTCGTATGGTGAGTTGAGGCGTTTTAGGTAGTTGTTTCTTCCTGCTACATAAGTCTTCTATGACTCGTGGATGAGTCTATGAGTCGTAATTGCCTCTCGTAGTAAGTGACAGTGACTTAGAATTCCTTTGTACTCATTATACGAGACCTACCTATGGGTCATAGAGTCCTCTACGAACCATAACCTACAGCTCATAGAGTCCTCTACGAACTATAGTTGGGTTCCGTATACTCGTTCCTGTCTTAACTTTGGTCCCTAGAACCATATACGAAACCAGCCTATGACCTATAGCCATGGCTATGAGTCGTAACTGTGTCTTGTATTCAGTTCCAGTGTTTAATATTATTGTACACACATGGTTTATGAGACCGCAGTATGACTTGTAGTCAAAAGTACAAGTCATACCTGACTCTCGTATCATCTATCTACAACTGATCCAAGTTGCTTTTTCTTATGATTTTCTTTTATTCTTTTCTTTCATTTTTTGATTGTTTGGGGCTAATTGTGGTTTGCTTATGATTGTTTTTTATATCATGGCTTGTAAAAGTAAACTTGCAGCAATTAAAGCCTTCAAGAGGAAACTTATTGACGAGCCTACTGACACTGAGTGCTCGGATGATAATCAGACCCAGTTGACTGGGTTAATTGAGGTTCTTAATGTTCATCAAGATCTAGAGGCCAAGGTTTCTCAAACTAGGGCTGCTGCAAGAGCTACTTAGACTCAGGTTCTAGAGTATAGTCCTTCCCTTTCTAATAAATAAGGTAGTGGTGATAAGTCTGAGCAGGGTACACCACAGTCGACTCCTTCAAGCATGGATTCAAGTTTAGAGAAGGGCTATCAGGTCATAGAATATGTTGAGTCCTCAGTCACCCTATTATATTCATCAACACCGAATCCTAACACTCACCAGTGAGGTGTCGAGAGCATGAAAGCTATATTCTATGAGGGCCTGCGACCAAAGGAGCAAGGGAAGATCGTACAGTTGATTTATGAGGAGCCCCAATTGATGTATATTGGATTGAGCCGTGTCCCAGGACTTGAGGACACAATAACACGATATGGGCTCAGGTGGTTAACTAATAAGCTTGGACGCTATATCTAGACTTTGGTTTGGGAATTTTATGTAGCTTATGCAGCCACCATACTTCATGATCTTCGAAAAGGGAAGAAAC
>JAOTQJ010023080.1:0-16686 GCA_025642045.1 Solanum sejunctum | reverse complement strand
AAATTCTCCTAATTGTTTCCTTTCATTTAATCCATTCATTTTAACATGATAATTCATTTTAATATCATTACAAACAGCTAAACCTTCTTGTGTACATACACTAATAATCTTTACATAGGTAAGGGAATCATAAGTAATCTTATTATTGGAACCTCGCAAATGTTTTTTAACTCTTTCAGCAAAAATAGAAGGTAAACCATCAATAAATTTAGACTTCCAATGTTCATGACTACAATCATGCAGTTCCATCACTCTACTTAAGAATACATCCTTATACCATCTAAAATCTTATAATTGTCTACATCATAAATTTTGCAACGTAGTCCTAATAGTCTCAGCTTCATTGATCCACCTACCACAAAAATGTTCTACCATGGTGGTGACTAGGGTATAAACAGTATTTTCGTGGCCCTGGGAAGTACTAGCATCTACATTCTGGTATGCTAATTGGCCTTCAATCTTATGGACACTAGTAGTATTCATAATTATAGTTTTTTGTTCTATATTTAAAAAATTATCCCATCAACCTTTTAGTTGGCTAGTAAAACCTGCTACGATCATAGCGGCAATATCTTTGTCTGTGTTTTTATTAATCTTACAAATAGTACTATACATTAACATTCTATGAACAGTAGTAAAAATTTGTTTATCATTAAAACCATCAATATTTCATTCATAAATTTCTTTACTACTATAGCTATTATTAAAAATCAGATCTCTTTCCTCATTTAAAATATCAATAGGGGCCGGTCTATTATAATAATACATTCTTTGAATCAGTTTATCTGCCCATTTAGTGTTAATTTTATTTAAAAAATCTGTTGAGGTATGCTGACTCATATAATCTTCCTGTTGTACAGATAAAATCAGTTGAGGCTGTAAATCTATACCAGTAATATTAGAATCAAAACTGATATTTTCTAATTTTTCTTTTAAAAGCTGTTCAATTTCTTCAGAGAAATCAAGTTTAAAATTTTTAATTTCTGGAGGAGGTTGTAAAGTATTTTTAACAATCTTTACATCTTGTTTTGGTTTGTGAAAATCTTCTATTTGTAAAATCTTTGTTTCCTTTAAATAATTATCCAAATTTTATGTAAAGCCATAACATGTTCACCTAATATATTCAAATAATAATTAGAATAATTTTGTTGTTTAAGCATTAAATTTACTTGTTCACAAGTGGCTGAAACATTTTTATTTTCAAATAATTTTGAAAAAGCTGTAAAATTTATAGTTTTACCATCTTTATTAATTTCAAAAGATTGTGTCAGTGGTAACGCAGAAACCATTATATCGCCTGAAGATAAATGATATTCGTGTTCTATTACTGATAAATAATATCCTACATATTTAATCATAAACCATGGAACAAATAATGACAAAACATTTCTTTTTCCAATATCACTATAAAAATCGTTAGAAAAGTAATCACGCTCATTTTTATCAAAAACGGAAAAAAAATCATTCTCTAAAATCGTTCCATTTAGGGTTATAAAATTCTTGTGAAATCTTAAGTCTTGCCGGAGAACCCGGACTAAAATTAATTTTTTTACTATCCATGTAAACCCGTTGGAAAATTCATTTCAGAATTTGTAGGATCACTAAAATGATCTTCACCCTTAGCAATATTATTTTTGTCTATAACAATCTTATCAAAATTTGTTTCTCTAATCTGAGAAATAGAATCTCTAGAAGGTATATCTACAATATAATCTGCTGGTGAAATATAAGAAGACACAGATCTAGTTAATCTAGAAGAAGAATCAGTTAATTTAGGAATATCATGGGTTTTAAATCTTAAAGTAATATTATCATCTTTACTTTGTGTAATCTCAGAAATTTCTTCAGTAGTAATTTCCTGGGGTATAACAGTCTCTTTTATAATCCATTTACTAGGAAAATTAATTTTTTCCCATTTAATTAATGTTCGTATAATAATTTTAGACTTAGACAAATTATTTTCAAACAAAACAGTCTCATTACTTTGGTCGGTAATTCGACATCTAGGAGATAAAGTATAAAAGAGTCGATAAACAATTCTAGTAATCTTATTATCATGTATTTTAGATTGATTATTTAGATACATATTAAGATTCAAGCGTTGGCTCAGAAAGATTAAAGCTGCAAAGAATGACAAGATAAAGAATTATTATTTTACTATTTTTATTGCCACAAAAAATAATTGGGATATTACTATTGACTTTGAATAATATAATCCACTTTCGCTTAACAATACATTTTAGCTTTGCAGGATGAGGCCAAGTTGGCCATGTGCCCCCACAGGAGGGGGCAGAGGAGCCACTCAGACACTAGGGCAAATTCCTGCCCAAAATAGATTTCTTGAAGAAGGATCTTCATCTTCAACTAGTCATGCTAATATGAGACCTTCTTTTGCAGATTATCAAAAATAACACTAAATGGACAGATAAACCGATTCAAAGAATGTATTATTATAATAGACCAACCCCTATTGATATTTTAAATGAGGAAAGAGATCAGATTTTTAATAATAGCTATAGTAATAAATTGTATACATGAATTTTATATAAAATCATGTATAAACATGTATCAATTTTATATAAATAATATGTAAAGATGTATCAATATTGTACAAATTGTATGCAAACGTGTATTGACATTATATAAATAGGTCTGTCATATATCGATACTATGTAAATGGCTCATAATCATGTATTAATATTGTATAAATAATTATGTAATCTATTTTTATCAATATTTAATTGACTATCATGCATTTCTCCTTAATAAAATAAAAGAATAAATAAGAAATGATAAAATAATAAAAACAATGAGGGTTCGCGCCCAGGTGCGATGCGCCTGGGACGCGGAACCACACTTAAGTTTTTCAAGTTTTTCTATAGGAAGCTGAAAATCACGAAAAATAGCAAAATACGCATGTCCGTGCCCCAGGTGCGACACAGACATGTTGTATCAGACAGATTTTTCTTTCTTTTATTTAAGAAAGGGTAATTTTGACTTTTTGCAACCTCCTTAAAACTTAATTAGTCGATTTTCACCTGATTAATTCATAAAAACACATTGCTTCCCTTGTTAACGTTAGAACAATTTCAAGAAAACCCAGAACCTAGAATCAAGAACCCAGCTAGGCTTTTCAAGGTATCCTCAATTCTCCCAAGTATTGACACCCAATTTTTATCCTTCACAATACGAATTAGTTATGAAACTTTTAATTTTGACAATTTGAAAATAATTGGTTTTCAAAATACGAAAAAATATTTTTAAATAAATGCCTTTACTTTAAGAAGTATTATTTTGGAATTAATTTGATTATTTCAGAATGATATTATTAAAAGCTCTTAGGTTAGTTTATATTAATTCATCATACAGTCGAATTAGTCAATCGAATTTAATTTAATTACCTTCAATTGATCCATGACAAAAATTTCAATATCCCTACCCTTGAACCAAACTTTCAGATTTTTCTTGGAACCAATCTAATTTTGGACCAATTTCAGCCCAAAATGTCCCCTGACCCGGCTCATTTCCCTTTCATTTCAGCATCCATGTTCTAGCCACGCGCCTCCAATTCTCCTTTTCTTTCCATTTTTCCGTCAACGCTATACTCTCGTCTTCTTCTCCTTCAACAAGCTTCACCTCAACGAACCAAGGAAGCAACTCAGAGGAACAAACCCAGCTAAATGCCATATTCCCCTCAACGTTCACCCCCTTTCTCCGTACATACGTGTCCCTCCCCTACTCCACGTCACTCGATTCGTACCTCATCCGTTTTGGAATCAAACGTCGTGCATATCACAATCATGATTAAAATCGATGGCTGTGATATGGACTCGTGGATGATTCCCAAAGGATGAGATAGTCAATTTCAAATTCAAACTCGAAATTGACCCCAGATTTTCCCCAAATCACCCTCTGATTTTCTTCCCATTTAAGCCCTAATTTTGGGATATATATATACCCTTTTCAAGCATCATTTAGGGCAGCCGTTGATGATTCTGAAAAACCCTAGTAAAAAAACAATCAATTTCCATAGTCGAAACACGCTCCATTTTCGTTTTAAAGAAACTTTTGCCTAGAGAGATTGTTGGAGTTTCAAAGGGTTACCGAAGCTAGGAGTTCTTGGTTTCGAGGTCAGGAAAGCTTAGACGAAGCTTCCTTTTGGTGGTGAAAGTTTCCTCTAGTTCGTCGAAGTCGAGTTCTTGCCATCGAACAGGTAATATCCTCAGTTCCTTCACTTGATCTCTGTCGAAATAGTGTGTTTGTTTGGGTTGCTTGATCATCCGTTTTGGGATTTTCATTTGAATATCGGGGGTTTGTAGGATGTTGGATGGTTGTATCCTGTTGGAGTATTCCTGTTTTTACTGTCTCATAAGGAATTAATGTTGTGATTTTACTGCTAAGCAGATAAGAATCTGCATTGTGTGTTGATATCAACTTTTCCTATTCAACTCTGTTTCTTAATGGATTTCAAGCTCTTCCAGTTGAGTGGTGTCTCAAATGGTTGTCTATTTGTGGTGTCTAGCAGTCATGTCTTTAACGATAGTTTAAATTCTTGATCAAATAGCTTCGGATACTTGTAGTTTGTGGCATCTTCTCTCCGTTTCTCTTCCAGATTTTTACTCTAGCTTAATCAGTCATTTGAGTCATGTTAAGAAGAAATGTAGCTCATGTTCTTCCTTGGTTTGTCTCTGTCTCCTTGTATGAATTTGACTTGAGTATTATTGTTTTGATTTAGCACGTTATGCCTTTGTTTGATGTTATATGTACTGGTTTGTCTAAGATTGACGATCATGCTCCAACTACTTTCAAGTGTATGTACTGAGTTCCTTTTTGAATGATTCTGGTCTATCTTCTTTTCTTCTTTTGGAGAAAGTTAAGCTTTGTGAGCTTCAAATGTTTGTTCTAACCTCGCATTAAGCATGAACCTATTTAAGTTGTTAGGATTAAAGATCAATGTTAAAGTGACCTTTGCTTTTCAAGATCATGCTATATCCTGTTATAGTTCATTTTACTGATGTTCCTGGTTCTCTAAAATGCTGTCAATTTGGTTCCTCTAAATGTAATCTGCCTAGAGTGCTATCAAGGTCATTGTAGTTCTGCTTTGCTTGCTCCTTATCCCAATCTAAGTTCCTTGGGTCTTAAATAGTCACGTATATGCCTTTGTCGCATTAAGCAGTGGTTAAAAATGCAGGGCACAGGATTTTGTACTCTGCTTGTGCCTTCTCATTTCAAGTTTTGTCTATTGCCAGGCCAAACAGTACATTGTGGCTTTAAATAGTGATAGGTTATACCTTGGATCCATTCTAGCGTGTTAGAATAGTTCTATTCTGAAGTTGGGTTTCTATTACTGTTTGAAGGGGTCGAAATAGGTTGATTTGTCCAACTGTCGCATGATTTTGGCAACCCATTTCAATTTAAAGTGTGTTATAACCTTATATGTGGCCCTACTCCTATTCTGAAAGTCAAATTGTTGCTTTGCTTATGGTTTTGTTTTTTAAAAAAAAAAACAAAAAAAAATTTGAATCTCAGATTTTGTTTTATCTTTTTGGAGTTCAATTCAGGGTAACCATCTTGTTTCTTGTTATTCTGCAGTTTGTCAAGAATTGCTATTTGAATTTTATTGTTTGTTTAAACTATACGGAGTCCAATCCATTCTGCCTCCGGTTCAAAAGTCCGCCTTTCAAATCATTTTAAATCTTTGTACCATTTCACAGAATGTCGATCATTTGGACCTTATGTATGTTATTTGTTTTATGCATGTAAAACCGTTTCGGAGTTTCAAATGGATTGTTACTCTTTATTTGCGTTCCTTCGAACCATGGAGGCCCAATCTTCGTTTGGGTCGACTTTTTGGAGAGGGAAAGGGTCAACTCGCAGGCAATCCGCCGGAAAATCAATGTATACACACAGTGTATATACAACACTATATACAACAGTAAAAGGGGACAAGAAGCCCAATCTTCAGCAGCAAACCCTTTTGGAGAATATGGGCCAGACAAGCCCAAGATGTTTTTAGCACTAGGACAGGTGGTTGAAGAATTGGGCCTGCTGAGCCTAATTGCTATTTAATATGTTTCCTTGAGTTCATTTTTTTATTTATAATATTTATTATTATTTGATATTAACTCTAATATTATTTGTATTATTATTTATTATTAATCTAATTGTTTCCCCAATATTGCCTCCATTTACGTTAATTTTCATTATTAATGATTTTCTTAAGTGTTGAAACTATTCGTGCAATTTATTCTTTTGGATTGGAAGTGTTGGTTAATTTTAAACTTCATCAATCTTTTGCAAAATTAGTCTATCCTTTCAAATTTAGTCAATTCTGTCAAATTTAGTTAAATCCTTTCAAATTTAGTCAAATTCTTTCAAGTTTGGTCAATTTTTTCAAACTTAGTCTTTTTTTTTAAATTTAGCCAATTTCTTTCAAAGTTAGTCAAATTCTTTCAAATTTAGGCAAATTCTTTCAAAATTAGTCAAGTTTTCAAACTAGTCAACTTTTTTTAAAAGTCAGTCAAATTTTTAAAAGTTAGTCAACTTCTTAATCGTTAGTCAATCGCAACTTATTAATTTCTTCTCAAAGTGGAAATGAAACCCTTATCCATTTCTCGGATATTATAAAATTTTTTTGTTAGGTTTTAAAATTTAATCTTGATTTTCTAATTATCCTTAAGATTAGGTGGCGACTCTTTCAAAATTTTGGAAATTTGATTTGCACTTAAGTATTAAATTGAATTTTCGAAATTAAAGTCATTTTTGAATTAACACCAAGAATTCATCCCTCAATTATGTAAGGCTCTCGAAAAGGTTTTTTTTCTTAGTATTGTAGAATCTTTAATCACTAGTTCCACTCAAGACTTCAACTATAATTTGAGATCAAAGATTATTTCATTACTAGCCAAGCTCATTGAAGTACTTTTCTTGCATGCTTCTTGATAAGATCATGACTCTTATTGATTCTACTATTGATTTAAGATATTGAAACAACATTCGTAACTATAGATGAAATTATGAGAACTCTTTATGTAAAAGGTTTTAATGTTTACAGTTTTAAGTTAAGTTTATAAAGTATTTGAAGTTCTTGCGTTTGCAAGATATCTGAGAAATAAAGATTATGTTGAAAGACCTTGCATTGATACAACTTTTAGACAAAGTAAAGAGTTGAGTTGAGCAAAAGTTTAAGAAAAGCTAAGTTGGATAAGTTCTCAAAAGATCAAATACATATTTTGAGAACTCTTCTTCTCTAAGTTATGAGCACTACACAAGTTATTTTGAGAGTAATATTGAGCATCAATATGAGTGGGAGTAGAATTAATAACTGGAAATCATAAACTATGTAGCCATCATAGGATAGGATTGTAACGAGGTACATCTCTTCATTTGCCACTGAGATGACCCAGTTTTGAGATGGATCCACTCCCCTAATTTTCGTTTCTTACCTCGGCAAAGTATGGGATGACTCTGGTAGCGTGAGCAAGACGTTGTATCATCACAAAGCTCATAGTGGTAGTTGTCGGTTGGAGAAACTCCCCACGTTAAAGTAAGCTAGTTTCTGAATAAAACTTTCAACATATTTCTATTTTCAACATGTATTGCATTATTACTTATGTTATCTTATTTTCAGACATTTTTGTTACCTTGAGTATAATATCTTATCCTATGCTTCCGTTTGGCCATTTCACGTACCGTATATTTTACGTACTGATGCCTTTGGTGCTATATCATTTTATGATGCAGATTCAGGTATCCATATGATAGTAGATATTCAATACGTTAGCTTTCCAGAGGGAATTGTTGAGACCTCTTTGCTTTCAGAGGACTCAAGTCAATTTAGCTTATGTATTTTATTTTATAGTCAGATAGTCGTGGGTCTTATTGCGACACCTATTTCAGTATAGTAAAGGCTTCATGGATAGAGTTAGTCGGTCGATCTAGTCTTTCAATTCAAACATTTTAAGTATTATTACAAATTGTATGAAAAGTTATTTTCAGACTTTGTATAAAGCTTGATTTGAAATTTTCTGAGTTTTTACTAAATATTTTACAAGGTTCATCTTGTAAAGCTTCTACATGCATGTAAAGTTTCCAGTTGAGTAAGTCAGCCAGGCCAAGGGTTCGCTTAGGGACCAGCAATGGTTTTTGAGTGTCAGTCACATCTAGGGTGTAGACTCAGGGAGTGACAAATTTAGTATCAGAGTACAAAGTTCAAGAGTCATAGGGTGTCTATGAAGCTGTGTCTGTAGGATCTTATTTATGGTTGTGAGGGACCTACTTCTATAAATGAGAGATTATTGATATCTAAGAAAAGATTTCCTTCTTTCACACTCTAGATCGTGCAATAGAGTTACTTTCTAAGAAACTTGTCTATATTCGTGTGGTTGCCAGATTCGTTCAACTACCTCTCATAATTAAGGTGGTTGGAATAAAAAATACCAGATCCTTATTATTGAGTTACCTTCAAATAAAGTATTCATAAAGCAAAGAGACTACATTAGGCTTGAAAGGAGCCAACTAGTGTGCTTAAGTTTATCAATCCAAAACAATACACTCTTATTCAAATGAATCGTGCGTTTGAGCTAAAGCAAGACAAGATGTATTTCCAGACTCTATTCTCTTAATTGTTCTTCGCATGTTATTCATTAGAGAAAAATTAAGTTATACCTCTAAATACTTAGTTGTATCCCCTCCCCTTAAGAGAAGATGATTGAAGGTCTTTGTAAACGATGTGTGGTAGAATGATCCTAAAGCTAGAAAGATGTAGAAATCATGAAGAGTGGGAATAGTAACTTCTTGAACTTAGTAGCTAAGAGTCATGTGGTGATAAGTTGAGTTCGTTATAAGTTTTGGTCAAAGAGTAGTAAGTATCGTCTAACTTCTATGATAAAATAGAGGAAGAATTGTTAGTTTGCATGAGATGGTGCACACTTGTCACGACCCAGACCTAGGGCCTAAATGAGACACGACATATGGGAACTCGAGAGTCCCCGAACAAGCCTTAAGATACCAAAACTTGCATCATCAGTTCAGAAACGTAATCAACAATCAACACATAGTTCTAAGGGACGGAAAAGTAGGAGTCACGCTATGAGAGCAATTCGAGACTTAGGATCTTTCTATCAACATAAGAGCAAGTCACATATCGGTACTTAAATATAACCAAATATATAACATAGACTTAACCATAACTCATAGAATATATCATAAAGAGATTTACAAGGTGTCCAACAATACCTCTACATAGATGGATCGGGGGGCAAGACATATCCCGGGCTCACCTCAAGTACAAAGATAAAGAGGTAACATAGATAGATGGGTGATGGTTCGTCCTTGAAAGATAGGACTCACCACTACAATCAAAATCAGAATCCAAGCTAAGCATCAAATAGTGGATGATCAAGGTCCCTGATCCCTACATGGTAAAAATTAATATAGACAAGAGTATGCATTAGTACGTTTGAATATACTAAGTATGTGGGTTGCATTGCATGTAACTTACCAAAACCTGCATATCAATGTTAGATGACAAGGACACATACTATCGGAAGAGATATATAACAAGGAATGCAAATATAAGAAGATGCCATGAAATTCACGATGCATGAAATGCAAATGATGCTCATATTTATAGTGGGGATGTGACCTTAGCCAACATGAGTAATACCAAGTGAGATATTACTTGGAATCCTGATGAATATCCCTCATTGATAAAGAGGTGGTCTACTTGTCAAAGGTAAACCATACTTCACTTTACAAGAACACATCCTATTTCATATGAAGCAACCTTCTTTACGGGAACACATTCTATTTCGGATAGGATTTTCACAAATCACAAATCAAATCAAATTATTTCTTCTCCTTACGGGAACACATCCCATTTCGAAGGCATATTCCTTTATGGGAACATATCCCATTTCGAAAAGGATCCTATGCTAGGTCCATAGTTAAAGGAAAAAGAGCACCCCCGCCCCCTCAATCCATCATTGCTAAGTCGTCTTCCCATAAGAATACTTATAATATACATATACATACTTTTAAAGAGGCAATAGTCATTTTTCAAACCATTTCAATTCACAATTAGGCTTACAAGCCAAGCACCATTCATAATAATTCATACTTAGGCTCAAATACCAAAATCATAGTTTCATAGTCATAATATTCATGCATAGGAATTGTCCATTCATATACAAAATGGTGCAAGTACCAAAAATGCTCAAAGAGCCAAAATCAAAGATATATATGTGATCACAATATTGTCATAACCAACATTTTATCAAAATCATACCATAAAACAAAATTGAGCTTAACCCGTAACATAATTTCTCAAATAAATCCATGTACATAAATGCATATGCTATGAACAATGAGAAAATGACATGGGTAATTAAGATTCAATCTAAAATCAACATTTATAATATGAAATTGAAGTAAAAATATAATTAAATTCATCTTTAAATCCATAGTGTAATCACCATGAATAAATAATTCTTAAAGGGACATACATATTTATAATTTCATAAATCCAAAGTAAGTCCTCATATAATGATTTAAATCACATTAAAATTATCAAATAAACACTACCCATGCATCAATAGAATTTTAGGAATCATAATATTCAAAACCCTAAATTAAAGTAAGCAAAATCCATATAGATTTTCTTGAAAATAATTTTGTTTCTCCTTGATTGTAAGGAATCAAGGATCAATCCACATACCTTAGCCTTTAAGTTCCTTAAAATTGAGTTGCGAAAGAATGGAAGCTTGGAAGTGGGTCTTGGAATCTAAACTTGTTCTTGAGTTTCCTTGAAATTGGTATTAGGGTCTTGATGGAGGTTCTTGAGAGAATTGAGAGTGTATTTGAGATGAGAGTAATGAGTTTGATCCTTTGGAATAGCATTTAGGTTTTTTGGTGAGGTTTAGATAGCATTGGAAGTCTAAAAAGGTCATTAGAGTAACTAAAATTTACAAAAATGCAATTAGTGAATGGATGGAAAATTTGACAAAGTGTGGCCTCACTGGAGGATTGACTGGCCGTGTGGCACTATACGGTTTGTGTGAAGTTCCCGTCAAAGGTACTTAGAAAAATAAATGGGAATTAGGAACACTTAGAAAAATTTCATGTCTCGTCATTTTGACGGACCACTTCATGGGTCGTGTGATGCTTCATGGTCCGTTTAGTAGTCTGTTGCCCCACACTTAGGCACGAAAATATGCCCACGCCACTTTACTTCCAGGTTCAATGGGCTGTCAGACCCCACACGACCCATCAAGAGTGCCTATGGCACCACCCTTAACCAAAAGTTCTCCTAAGTCCAACAAGCTTCCGTTGACATACCTTGTGCCCATCCACATGGTCAGTGGCAAGCCACACGACCCGTACCATTGGCTATGTTACCTTCATTGGTGCCAAAAATGGTCCTTTATAGTCCTAGCTGATCCAAATAGCCCGTCAAAGGCATCACTGCCCATCAAACTGTCCATTTGACACTACTGCATAAGAGGGTCTCACGAGAACGATCATAACTCCTTCATCTAACATCGGAATGATATAAAACCAAGTGTGTTGCAAAGGTCACTCAAAATCCTTAGGCCAAAAATGGCCTTTTCTAGCCTAATCCATCCAAATGGTTCATCCAAGGTCACACTGCTCGTCAAACGGTCTGTGTGACAACACTGCATAGGAGGGACCCAAACAAATGATTATAACTTCTTTGTTTGATATCAGAATGAGGTGAAACAAAGTTCATTATAAACAAAACTCAAAGGATTTCATTTGACATATCGTGGTCCATCCAATTCCAAGTGTGCTAAAAGTTATGCTCCTTTAAAGTTGACCCTTTTATCGGTACTTGTAGAAAACTTAGACAACCAAATTCCTTTGAACTTGGATTGATGTAGGGGTCCAATGATGACCTTAAACAACACACATAAGAGTGTAAAATCTGGGTCCTTACAACTCAAATATAAAAGAAGTTGATATTGAAGTAGCATTGTGTTAGTAATGATAAGTATATGTGTTGAATATAAGAACATAGGGCATAAATTAGTAGATCAAACTAGGCTCATAATTTTGAAAGGAGAGTCATATGTGATTTATAGAGTTATGAACTTAGCTAGGTAAGGAGGTGTAATGGATAAGTGGATATTATCTTAACTTATAAAAGAGAGTGTGATGATCGACTAAACTTAGATGGACCATGGGATAAAGATTTATTTCTTATCATGAGATTTAGTGATCTAACATTTCTTTACTTTATCTAGTAGTTTAGAGTTAGTATAGTGCATATATATGAGAAGTGTGGATGTACATGTATAGTGTTAAAAATTAAGCTTGAACTTTAAGTGAGTATCATGAAAAGAGGGGACAGTAGGATAAGTGTGACACTATTAGTTGGAGATTTGGTCTAGTAGACTTGACATAGCATATACAAAAAAATTAAGTATTGGCTTGAAAGATGTGTGTGGTTTACAAGTATGGCAAATGTGAAACTTGGATAAAAATAATGAATTGAGGCTAAGTCATTAGGTAAGAAAAAGAGGCTAAAATGTATATCTAAGTAAGTGTATAATAGTGAAAGACTTTAAGTTTATGAGTTACAATGTTACCTAGATAGTAGATTGAGATGTCAATGTGGAGTAGGCTAATGTAGAGATTCTCCACCACCCTTAAGAGTTGGGTCAAAGGGGGGATAGCCGTAGATAACAAGGAGTCTCTTATTATAGTCCAAATTTTCTCTAGTCAAATGTAAGTGAACATAGAAAATGAGTGTTAGAAAATGAGTGTTAGCGGACCAAAAATGAAGATATTAGATCATAAGTCATAGAAAGCGGCTATTGTGCCAATAAGAGTAGCAAAAAATAGAATATGCCTATAAAGATATATAGAATAAAGTTAGAAGTTGGTATCTCAAAAAAAAGTTAAAGTATTAGTTTTACATCTTTGAGTAGTAAGTAATAGGAGGATATAAGCATTATGTACATAGTGGTGCTCCAACCATCTAGAAGGTTGAACTTATAGCTTATCAAAGAGAATCAGTTCACAAACTTAGAGAAGTGACCTTTGAGCTAAGGAGGAGATGGTTAGGTAATAAATCAAAGTAGATCTTTGAGCTTTTGATAGGGTTGAGTTGATCCGAATAAGAAGTTGATGCTTTTTTATTTGATATATATTCCTTCTACTTCATCATGATGATACTTTACTCCTATCTTTTGCAAGGGCACCATGCCCATGATTGGAACTCATACACTGCTTCGTGTTGATACGTGTTTATGCTCAATTCTTAAAGTAAGAAGTGATAACTTTATTCAACAATTCTAATCTTATCTCATGAACTAATAGTTTCCAGCCTTATGTTACACAAGATAAGACTTGAGCTTCATAGCATACACAGTTCTATAAACTCACGATGAGCCCTAAAATATTAGTGACATCATATTATGTCATAAATGTTCTCATATCAGATTTCCTAAATGAATCGTGCTTACGATATTACACTTTAAGCCCTTCTAATAATTCCTACTTTTGGTATTGATAGTGATGTTCATGATAGTAGAAGAGTAGAGACAGATGAAAAATGATGGGTATCACTTATGGTGACAACTATAGTATGCTTATCCTATTTAAGGTTATAGGCAGAAAAAATAGAAAGATGGGATTTTGTTGTGTATAAGAAACTGGTAAGAGCAAATTGGTATGCCTCCTAATTAGGAGTTAATAAGATTGTGGGTATAGAGGTGTTATCATAAGTTTAAAGATTTCTAAGTAATATTGACCTCTAAGAAGCTATAAGGTGATTCGAATGATAAGCTTGAATGTGTGACTGCCATTAAGTGAAGGATAGTTGCAGGCTATCGATGATTTTTGGCAATGAATTCCAAGTAGATGTATGGGAATAGTATTCTCTATTAGAAAGTCTCTATGTAAATGCAAAACATAATCCTTATGAATTAGATTGGTATAAGTATGACCACCTGACGGGTAGCACTTTGTGACCTTGAAGTAGGCTTGAACATAATAAAAGTATGCAATAGACTTAGGTGTTGATGAGAGTTATAAGCTTCAATTAATGAGGGGTATAACTCAAGAAGAAGAGCATAGTTGGGGGGAGTGGCTGCGCAGAAGGCTAACAGTTGGTTCTTTTAATACATAGTAGTTCTATCCTTATATCATGTCAATAACCTTCTTTTAGAGTTTTCAGAAATTTTGATGGAAGTGTTCGAGATGGTAGCCTTTTTCTCAATATAGATATGACGTCCATTAGCTAGTTGAGTTCCTAAATTAAGTTGATGTTTATCATTGAGTGGACTATTTGAGTATTGACTATTGGGGTTATTATATTTTATCCGTCCCTTTTTATGATGATGTTAGAGGTAAATTCTCACCTCTATCCTTGAAGTTGATAATTGCTTCAATTGTGTACTGTTGCTTATCTAAATTCTAGAGTAGAGTTCATGCCTTGAGCAAATCACAATATCCTTATTATTCGAGGACAAATGATCCCAAGGGGGAGATATTGTAATACCCATGAAATTATCGAAATACACCTAGAATGGAATCATGCGCATCATGCGTCTTCCCAAGCTCCAATAAAAAATCTGAGATCGAATTTGTGATCAGTGTAAAAAATTGAGTGAGAAAATAATAAAAAATTGATTTTAGAGCAACCAAGTCAAAATAAATTTTTTACTGATTAATTTTGAATAGTGAGGATCCGCGCCCAGGGAGCAAAGCGCCTGGAACGTAGAACCACACTTAAGTTTTTTCAAGTTTTTCGATGGGAAGCTGGAATTCACAAAACATAGCGAAGTACACAAGTAAGTCCCTAAGGCGCGATGCAGACATGTTGTATCTGATAGGTTTTTCTTTTTTTTTTTTTATTTAAGGAAGGGTAATTATGACTTTTCACACCCTCCTTGAACCTAGAACGTAGAATCAAGAACCCAACTATGGATTTCAAGAACCTCCTCAATTCTCCTAAGAATGCATCCCTCAAGTATGTAAGGCTCTCCGAAAGATTATTTTCTTACTATTGTAGAATATTTAATCACTAGTTGCACTCAAGACTTCAACCACAAGTTGAGATCTCTTTACTTTTAGAGGCAATTGCCTCTAGAAATCAACTCTTTTATGTTGAAATATGAAGAACTCTATAGATGAAATTATGAGAACTCTTTTATGTATTTCATGAAAGGTTTTAAAGTTTACAGTTTTGAGTTAAGTTTATAAAGTATTTGAAGTTCTTGTGTTTGCAAGATATCTGAGAAATAAAGATTATTTTGAAATACCTTGCATTGTTACAACTTTTAGACAAAGAAAAGAGCTGAGTTAAGCAAAAGTTTAAAAAAAGCTAAGTTGGGTTAAGTCCCCAAAAGATCAAAGATGTATTTTTAGAACTCTTATTCTCTAAGTTATGCGCACTATATAAGTTATTTTGGGAGTAGTATTGAGCACTGATATTAGTGAGAGTAGAATTAATAACTTAAACTCATAAACTACGTAGCCAACGTAGGCTAGGATTGCACCAAGGTACATCTACTCACTTGCCGTTGAGATGGCCCAGTTTTGGGATGGATCCACTATCCTAGTTTTCATCCCTTATCCCGACAAAGTATGGGATGGCTCTGGCAGCGTGGGCAAGATATTGTACCATCACAAAGCTCATAGTGGTGGTTGTCAGTTGGAGAAACTCCCCAAGTTAAAGTAAGCTAGTTTCTGCATATAGACTTTCAACATATGTTCTTTTTTCAGCATGTATTGCATTATTACTTATGCTATCTTATTTTGAGACATGTTTTGGCTACCTTGAGTATAATATCTTATCCTATGTTTCCGTTTTGGCCATTTTACATACACTGCGTTCCATATACAAACGTCTTTGGTACTGCATTATTTTATGATGCAAATTCAGGTATCCACATAATAGCAGATATTCAGTACGCCAGCTTTCTAGAGGCAATTGGTGAGACCTCTTTGCTTTTAGAGGACTCTAGTTAGTTTAGTTTATATATTTTATTTTACAGTCAGGTAGCCATGGGTCTTGTTGCGGTACCTATCTCAATATAGTAAAGGCCTCATGGACAGAGTTAGTCGGTCGATCTAGTCTTTCCATTCAAACATGTTAAGTATTTTATAAATTGTATGAAAAGTTATTTTCAGACTTTGTATAAAGCTTGATTTGAAATTCTCTGAGTTTTTACTAAATATTTTAAAAGGTTCATTTTGTAAAGCTTTTGCATGCATGTAAAGTTTCCAGTTGAGTAAGTCACGTAGGCCAAGGGTTCGCTTGGGGACCAGCGATGGTTTTCGAATGTCAGTCATGTGTACAGTGTAGACTCGGGGCGTAACAGCTTGTCCTATGGCCATTTTCAGTAATAAAAAAATGATGAACTATTTTTTATGTAAATAATTTTTCTCATTGACTTGTTAGTGTAATTATCCCAAAAGTATATTTGAGCTATTAGATACTCCAAAAATAAAATATGGGCTAATGTATGCCAAAATTTAGTCCATGCTATATTGCCATGACAAAATTATTAAGTTTCCCTGATGCGAGTTCATTTTGCTTTCAATCTTTTGTAATATATCTTGCTTAAAATATCTTTTTCGCTTTTCATATATTTTAGAATATATTAATTATCAATTATCATAATACTTTTTAATATATATTTTTCTCTAATCATGTTA